>JAWWLV010000030.1:4104713-4143324 GCA_035041135.1 Platyrinchus mystaceus
CCCGTCTCCCCGCCCCAGCGCCGATGCCGCGGCGGGAGCGGCCCCAGCCCGGGCCGCGGGCGTAGCGGCGGGCGCGGCCAGCGCCGCTCCCCGGGAGGCGGGCGCCCCGCGGGCGACGAGCATCAGGAGAGCGAGGCCCGGCCCCGCCGAGCCGCCGGCGCTGCCCGCCCCATCAGGCGAGGGACAGGAGACCCGCCCCGGCCGGCAGCGAGCCGGGCCGCCGCCGCAGCGCCATGAAGATCAAGGATGCCAAGAAGCCGTGTAAGGCCGGGCCGGGGGAGGGGGCGCGGGCCATGGCTCCGGGAGGTGCCCGCCGAGACCATCCTCGATCCTGTGCGTCCCTCGGAGGGAGGGGTCGGGGCTCGCCAGGTCCTCGGGGAAAGGGCTTCTCTTGGACTAGAAAGCGATACCGTCGGTTCTTTGGGTGTGGGTGATGTGTTTGATGGAGATGGCACTTAATCGCTGTGCCGAACACCTGCGCAGGTGGCTGCAGTGGCTACGGTTTTGTTTTTAAGGGCTAATCAGTTCCTGATCCTTTTTAGAGAGAATATTTCCTATTGTTTGGGTGCAGGTCTTTAATTAAAATACGCTGGATGCTCGCCTTTATTAAGCACAGCTGTAACAATATCCTTGCTATTTATTGTTTTTGAGCACCGTATTTGTTTTGGAGGGCACAAAGGTGGTTCAGGCTCAGGTGAAAGCAAACAAAATGTCTTAAGATTAGAGGTGCTTCTATGTGGGAAGAGAGGTATGGATTGAGCAAAGTTAATCTACATGCAAACGATGTACAGCTGTGCAAGTCAACACACCTGTCAAGCTAATACAGGTGTGTCTTGGCTGAAAGGGATGCAGGTATTGCTCCACCGAATTAAGCATCTTTTTCTTTGTCATCATACTTAAAGAAGTACTTTCAGGGTGAGTTACTGTGTAGAAAAAAAATGTCTAGTCCCAAATTTCTAGGCCTGCTTTATGGTCCTGTGGTATGCCTGGCAAATGAGCAGCATACAGCTAAAAGAGGATCTTGAAAGGGGATGTTTTAGTTATATTGTTTGAGCAGCCCAATAAGAAAACCATCAAACACGTATTTAAAACAGGAAGTGTTAGTGTAGTTCTAGACATAGCTATAAAAGCTGTGAAAGTACCTTGTTTCTTGTGGTCTGTTGGGGAAAGCCTAAATGTGCATCTTGTAGCACCCAATTAGTCATCATCTCTTGATAATGTCAGTGTGTGGAAATTCCTGAATTTACTGTAATGATGTTTATGAAGAGTACAGTTCAGACAGCATTTTTCCCCCCTGCTATGATATTAAGGAATGCTATCAAGACAATATATCAAGCAATTTATCAAGCAATAACTGGCTGTAAAATGTTACAGTGGTTTGGTAATTAAAATTGTGAGAGTATGGCTGTTGCTTCTGCAGAAACCTGCTAATTTCAGGAGTGTCTCTGCTGGACCTCAAAGACTTGTTTTGTGTAGTGGTGGATTTAAACCTCCTGGTTAAATGCCATTGCGAATGTTATCAAGAAGTTTTAGCTGCTCAAATATGCTAGAGCTGTAGTTGCACTCTTCCATTTCTTGAACCTGAACTTTGATGTTGATTTCATGATGGGAGTTAGAAATATTTGGAACTGCAGAGGCAGGATAGGAAAAATAGTGTCAAACTATGTTGTTTATATCTTCTTGACTCTTGAACATACTTTGAAGTTGATGGCTTTTTTAAAGATAATAGCACTTAGTTTCTTAGGCAATGAACTTTAGACTCATTTTGCTGATCTCTGATCCTGGTTAGTCACATTGACTGAAGTGGGAGAGCAGCTGAATGTTTGAAGAGCAGCAGATCCACAGAAGTACTGAAGATGGAGAAGTTCAGGGGCTCTGGTGCCCAAAACCTGCTGTCAGTTTGGCTTAACTGCTCACATTGACATGAAAGCTGGGCTCACAGTACCACTTTTAGACTGTTTACAAATTATTTAAGACAGTTGTAGATAATTTTCAACACAATTGCTGAGTGGGTATATGTTCCTTAGACTGAGTATCTAATCATCTGTGCTGGAGCCAAATTTGATGCAAGGGAAAAATGGTTAATCATTATTTAACTTAAGAATCTGCAGAGTGTAATTGAGAAGATTGCCTTAGCCTACCTTTGCTTTCATCTGCGATGTTTGGCATCAGGAAAAAAGGCGTGATTGCACTGCCTGTCATGTCAGTCGTCAGAGAGGGTAAAATGGAGACACCCAACCAGTTCAGGGCTTCTGATGTGGATACACTGCCTAGACATGCTTATGTGGTCCTCCCTTCCAGATCTTCACCTGGGTAGTGATGTTGCTAATTTGGTGGACTAAAAACTGAGAAATGCAGCTGAATTTGTGGAACACAGCTTCTGAGTTTGGCTGTCTTGGAAGAGGCTCATAAAGGGCCATTTAAATGTCAGCTGCTGGGGGTGGGAGATGTCAGGCATTTGGAAGGAGAACAGAAATTCACATCGGGAAAGCTTTGTACTAAGTTATTGTGGCAGTGGAGAAGTTGTGGAGTCTCCATTCTTGGAGGATTCCTGAAAAACTTCAGAGGTCTTAAAGTCTTGGCTGGACAAAGCCATAGTTGACCTCATCTCGAGTTGGCAGTTTTCCTGCTGGTGTGACCGAGAGGTCGGACCAGATGACCCTGGGAGGAACCTTCCAGGGAGCAGTTGCGTGATAACACTTCTGAAGAAATGCCTCTGGGGAAGAATGGCTGGCAATTTCCAAGGAAACTTCCAAAGGTTATTCTTGGGTTGATATGACAAATGTGAGAGCAGAGAGTCCTGCTGCTGTGTGGGATCTGCCTGAAGGGAAGGAAGAGAGCAGCCACTCAGTCAGGGGGAGCTCTGCATGTTGGCGGGGAGGGCAAGAGGCACAGTGCAGTGTGCTGTGCTCTCCAGGGGAGCCGGAGCCCTTCCTCTTGGCTCTGGAGTGTAATGCACTGCTGAAGGAAAGGCAGAGACTTCTAACATCTAGTACATTGTGTATGTTACTTTTTGCAGTGCATTCCTTTTGATTGTTTGTTGAAAACAGTTCGAGAACAAATGCCTTCGTTTCCCTTGAGGCGATTTGAGACACACTAAAGATGAACGTGCGTAGCAGAGATTTGCAAAGTGCTGTATCAATATAAAGAAAAGATGAAAATCTCAAGTTCAGTTTCTGTAATATGGTTCTCTGGACACATGTAATCATCGTGGACACAGTGATCCCATACAGGATTAGTGTAGTAAAATTGATGAAAAATCCATTTAGATGGGTGGAGAATCTCTTCTAAATTTTTTTTCCCCCACAGAACTTGCTGCATAGTCTTGGGTATCCCAGCATTTTCTTATTAGTCCTTGAAAGCTGATTACTAGTCAATAGAAGATGTTACAGGCCCTCATTTGACTGCAGTTGAAAAGTGTGTTTCTAGTAATGGATTAATACTGCCAGGCATAGTTTATACTGTGTTAAACACAGTGTATCTTTGAGGGTTAAATTATGCCTCTGCATGCTGTATCTCACTGTAATTACACCTGTCCCCAAAGACATGGCTGCTGAAATGTCAACAAAATTATGAGAATGAGCAAGGAGAGAGAAAGTGAAAGCAGTGATGTTTTATCTTGTGGTGGCTTTATATGGCATCCACTTGTGGATGTGATGAACCTCATGAAGAGCAATTGCAGTAATTGCCCATTCCCACCTGTCCTCCCACTGGTAACTGTGGCTGTTATGGAGCGTGATTAGAGGTGGCTGAGTGGGAAAGTGCGAGGAGTTTGTGGAGCGTGATGGAGAAGTTTTCCCATGAAGAAAAATAGGAAGATGTGCCAGAGTGTGCCAGATACATTTAATGTATGCATTAATTCTGTCCAGCTCAAATGTATTTTGAGATGGACTTGGGATATTTGAACCAAAAACCTGTTACAAAACATGTTAAGGAGAGAAAGTCTCCAGTGCCTCAAGGACTAAGGGCATTTGACGTGCAGTTTTGTTCTGTACAGGCTCATACCCATGTACATCCCTGGACATGGGTGCAGCAAAGGCACTTTGCTGCCTACCCATCAGGTTAATCCTGCTTAATTCAGCAGTTGCACAGCCTTTGGTGTGCTTTCCCTTGGCTTCTCCCACTGCACACATGAGCTGCCTTGGCCTGCCAGCTGATTCAGCTGGTAGAGTTTGCCATCAGGTTTTACTCCGCTGCATGCACATGTTTTAGGGAAGGGCTGGAAGTGTAAGAATGGATTTATGTACACAGAAGAAAATGCATTTGGAGAAACTGCAGGATACATTTTAGTTTCTGTGTAAACACTGAAGTGTGTAGTAGTTCAGTATAACTTTTAAATAGTTGTTTGCCTTGTCAGTATTCAGATAGGAATAGGATCAAGGTTTTATTATCAAAGGCTGAATTAGAAGATAAGTTTTGGGAATCATAACTGATAATACTGCATACTTTCATAAAGAACTGTTGCAGTGCTGGCAAGAGGAAGCTTAAGTTTTCATGGATTTTGTGATCATTTTCCTTCTCTCTATTTTAGGGCTGTATAGAATCATGAACTTTGGCACCCTTTGGCAGTCGTTCCCCAGGCTACATTTGTATTTGAAGTGCAACAGTCTTAATAATACATAAGCTTTCTTACAAAGGTGACACTAAATGTTGTAGGCTGCTCTCTGCTGTCACTGACAACTGTGAATTTGGGTTTTTTTCCCATGGTGCAGAGCTCCCAGCTTGAAATAGAACTTAGCTACTCTTCTTTGAAGGTTGGTTCTTGTAAATTTAAAACAGGGTTGACCCAGAATGTTACTTTACCTTACAGTGAGAAGGAAGTATTTGAAAGGTGTTTGTGTTTCAGATGTGTCATTACATTCTTAGGAAAGAGGCTGACAGGAGTCTTTTTCTCAGTTTTTCAAAACTAAATACAAATAGAGCATTGACTGAGTAAGGGGGAGTAGTTAAGTCTTTGAGGTTGTACTTCCTGCAGCTTTGGATCCAAAGTGGGTGTGCAAAATCAGAATACTACTGTGTGGTCTGGGTGGAGAGCTTCGAAGGTCCTCTGCTCTGCTGAAGCAGAGCCCATGGAAAAGGAAAACACTTCAACCTTTGTGTTTGTATTGGCATGAGAGACTTTTTACTGTAATTATTTCCTTTGGCATATAAATACCTTATATGATAAGATATAAATAACCTTAAGATTTCTGCTACTAACTGTGTACACCAAGAACTTGAGAAGTGCAGACACAAGAGAATGAGGGCTCCCTGTGTATCTCTAAAGATTATTATGGTTTAAAAAACAACCAACAGCAATCAGCATGGGGTTTTCTTACTCAGCAGAACTGCTAACATCACTGCATGAGCACAGCACTCTTCCCTTGTGGAAGGAAAGTGCTTTTTTACATTGCAGGAAGCAGTGCTAGGGAATCCTCTTAAACATCTGGATTTTTTGAGGGGTTGCCCCTCAAAGCTTTTTCATGGCATGTATGGAACAATCTGTTGCTTTATAGCAAAGGTTCATGGTTGCTGTGTCTGGGTAGGGACCACAGTGGCTCCTGGCAGAGCTGGGGAGTGAAGGAAAATCTGGATTTGGAATTAAGGAGGTTGAATGTTACGGTTCTTCTCTTGCTGTCCTGGAGACAGTTAAATTTGGTGTGAAGTATCACATTAAACACCATATGGGTTTTGATTTCCCAGTTTGTGTTCTACTTCATGTATCTGTCTCTTCTCAGATAGTAAAAATCTTTTGTGTATTCTTAAATAGGGCCTGGCTTGACTTCTAAAAGCAGAATGCATATTTTTGAAGGAGTTTTTATATAGTCTATCCAAGGCAGTTAGGCTGGTTGAATAAAAAAACTCAGTTTTACTTTTTTTGTTTTCAAATTGTTTCTGACCTCTGCAGAGAGGAGCTGAACTTTGAAAAGATGGGCCCTGGATTTGTTCTGTGAGTAGCAGTCAAATTCTCAGCAAGGAATATTTCTGATCTGTGCATCACTTTTTGTGGAATCTTCCTAGGAATAAGAATAGTTACAAAGAGGAAGAGCTGAGAAAAATCTTTTAATGACCTAATCCCCTAGAGCTGTGGAAAAAGCCCATTTTTAATGCAGAGGAATTGATTCTCCTTATGAAGTGAAGCTTTGGAATGGTGGTTACAATTGTGCAAGTCCTCAAACCTGGTATCTGCAGACCTATAAGCTTGAAAGGAAGGTTGTGTAATTCATGTTGGTGTCATCCAGGCACATTTCTTTAACTGTGACTGCTGAAAGGATCAAGCTGATGTCTGGAGATATTTTTTCCAAAAGATTCTGTTGCTGGCATTCTCCTACATCTCTCACTTAGAGAAGCATGACCCACAGATACAAGTATAAAAATACTTTTTAGAGTCATTGATATATTCTCAGCCCAAGGTACACACCACGCTATTTTTGTCATGTTCCAAGTCAGCTTTCAAATATAAGAGTGCCTGAGAAATCTTTCATGGATTGGAGAGACCATACCAGCTACTGATGCAGATATGCTGTGTTAAGAGTGAAAACTTGTGCTTCAAACACTCCTCAAAGAGCAGCAACCTCCTCTTAACATGTTGTTTAAAATGATGCACAGGTTCCTTGTATGTAGGGCAGGACTTCAAGCCTGTGTGTCCTCTTCAGGCATTGTTAGGATTAGCCTGGCTGCTGGAAGTCTTGTAGGAAACTCTCCATAGTGCTCTGCCTAGTCCTCCATCCTGAATATCTCTCTGGCCTTATTTTAACCCTGCAAATGAAAACACTTCCAGTAATTGGAAAAGGAACTGGTGTTTCCACATGGGTTCCTGTTTTCTCCAATCCCTCTGCATCCAGATGGGATGGATTCCTAGCCAAGATCCTCCTGAAGCAATCTGATTTGAAGGCTGCAGCTATAGGAGGTTTCCATGTTGTGTCCAATTATATTAAAATTCAGGAGAATCAGTGTATTTTCATTATTTAAAGGCAGCTCAAGCATGGATAAATCTTGTATCCTTGTAATCCCAATGGACTGTGCTCTGGCCACATATGTGTATCCTCTTCTGTGTTTGGAGCACAAAATGGCTGTAATTTTTCTGGCTGTACCTGTAATAAAATCAATATAAATCAATCAAGAGTGGCTTACAAGCACAAGAATCCTTGTGTAATTCCTTCTTCTGGGCTGCTGGTGTAAAGAGTAAGTTAACAGGACGTGGGCCCACTTGCTTGTCACAACTCCTCCACCTTGCAAATGAAACTTGAGCAATGTACTTACCAGCCAAATCTTGACGAATTTTCAGTAGAAAAATGTGAAACTTCTTAGGGTTTGTCACAGAGGTGAAAACTGACCTATTTCTTTGGTTTCAAAATCCTTAAATGGCTTTTAAGATCATTTAGCTAACCCAGAAAACTGATATTGTGCAGCATCATCCCATTTTTCAACATAAAATATGTTCCTGTTTACATTATGAAATAAACTTACAGTTCAGTTGTTCTTGTTTTTTACTTAATATACTTGATTCATAAACCTTGAGATTTACAGAGGTGTGACTAAGGCTGTATTTGCAAAAGCCTTTTGGATCATTTAACATGGGATGTGGTGGATCTTCTGACAAACAGGCATGACTTGCACCAAATCTTCGTTAAGCTGATTTCCTGAGCTTTCAGCTGTTTTCCCCTCTTTCCTGTTGTGGAGGACTAGATCCTAGTTATTCAGTAGGCCCACTGAGCAGAAAGAATCCCAAATATTTTAGGTAGTACTTGGCTTGCTGTGTCTTAGTTAAATTCTGAATGGGTTGGATTGACTCCTGCAGACATGTTCTGGTCTGTTGGGTGAATCAACTTCCCTTCTTTGCTTTTGGTCTTGTGACATGGTTTATGGCAAGAGGCTGAAGCTTGGTGAGGTCACTTAATAAATCATCAGCTAATTGTGGTCAAACAGTAAGGTGACAAATTTTCTTATGTCCAGAGTCACAGGCTAAAGAAGTCAAGCAGTTGTAGAATCAATTCATGTGTGGCTTTAATGCTTAAACCTCAACTTTATGAAACATATATCAGGGTTATAGACCTTCTTTATTTCCACTTGGAGCTAGATTTTGCTCACAGAACTTACTCTTGTATTTAAATTCAGTTTTTCAAGATGAGTAAGGTAACCACCTAAATCTTTTTGGTTAATATCTGACAATATTCCCTGGGCACCCATTCCTGAAAGTTGAGGCAACTTTGAAATGTCTTTTCTTTTTAACTTTAGCACTCATAAATAAACTGACACACAGCCAGCCTTGCCTAAATATGTTAAAATATTTTGGTATATCCTCCTTCTCAAGGATAGGTCCCACTAGTAATGTCAATTCAGTGTAATTGCCTCTTGCTCATTATGAACATGTTAACATCTTTTTGGTTTTGTCCCTAAGTGTCATGTTTCTGTAAGATATGAATTGCATCTGAAGAAATAAATTGGAACTGTAAAAAAAAAAAAAGGCAAGCAAATAAAGTTATAATATCAGTTAGAAAATAAAACCATGAGCTTCCCAGCTGGATATTCAGAATCTTTCTTAAACTTATAAATTAAATTTTAAATACTTTTTCTGGGAGATGACAGTGGGAAAACTGTCAGATGAAGATGTTGTCTTTGCTGTAGGGTTACTGAGTATCTGTTTCGCTGCACATGGTTGGGAAAATTTATCGGTACAGGCATAGTGAAATTATGGTCCTACATGTCATAGACCATAAAATCCCTGTTAGGAACTGCAGTCATCCCACAGAAGTGACAGAGGCAAAGCATTTGGTTTACTGTTGTTTTGTAGTACAGAAATGCCCTCTTATAACCAAGGGACAAAAAAAAAGAAAAATGGAACCTAGGTTCAGTAATACTAATTTTGTGGTTTGCTTATAGTTCTTAATAGAAGTTTTTGTTATCCCTTTAACTTCTAGGGATATAAATTGGGCATCTTAACTGTGCCAGTTTTTAAAGTGCATGCAAATAAATTAAAGCTTCCCTCTCAAACATGTTGTGTGAGGAGCTGTTAGAGGAGGAATATTGTCCTGCTCTGTTGCCAGCTCTAATGTGTAACCTGCTTTCTTCCCGTGTGCACTGCAGTCTTTGTGCTGAAGTGCGTCAGGGCTATTATTTTACAAGGGAAGGTTATTTTAATCCTTTGTTCTCAGTAAAAAAAAGTGGTTGAATTTTGCTTATGAGTTGGTCTGAAAGATATGGTATGGTTTGGGGAGTCTTAGTTGGGCTTTCTGAGCGCATATAATAGCATTTAAATGTGTGGAGTTGCTAATTTTCCTGTTTTTACCTGTGGCCAGAGGGATATTTAAGGTCATGTAATTGAACTGAGCGCTAATTCCTCATTCCTGTGAGGTTTGTTGTTAATGTCTTGTTGAAAAAGTAGTACAGCATTAGTTTAACTCTTAACTTCCATGCATGGCTTTGGCTCTTTAACAATAATTCTTGTACCTTCACAGCTTTCCCATGGTTTGGCATGGACATTGGGGGAACGTTGGTGAAGCTTGCCTATTTTGAACCTATTGACATCACTGCAGAGGAGGAGCAGGAGGAGGTTGAAAGCTTGAAGAGCATCCGCAAATACCTGACTTCCAATGTAGCCTATGGATCCACTGGCATTCGGGACGTCCACCTGGAGCTGAAGGACTTGACCATTTTTGCTCGAAGAGGAAACTTGCACTTTATCCGATTCCCAACTCATGATTTGCCTACTTTTATCCAAATGGGAAGAAACAAAAACTTTTCCACACTACACACGGTGCTCTGTGCCACCGGCGGTGGCGCGTACAAGTTCGAAGAAGACTTTCGCACAGTAGGTACCCTGTTGTGCCTCAGCCTGGAGCTGATGCTAAAAGCATTGCTGATGATGGGTTAAATAATCAGTATTTTGAAAAACTGTGCAATGCTCAAATATTATTAATTACCAACTGCATTAAGTATAGGAAATTACAGCCTTCGTGGAATCCACAGCGCCTGTTAAATTGTCTCTCTGCTCTAGGAGAGAATGGCAGCTTAAATGTCACGTGCAAAACTGAGGAAGAGCTGTAGTGAGCCTAAAGCCCCTCAGAATTTCTGCCCTGTGGTTTTCTGATAATCCTTGGAGTGTTAATGAAGCTGCAAGGATAGTTAGTTTGATGCCATCGAGTTTTTTATCTGCTGACATCCTAGAAATGACTGCTTGACTTGTAAGATGGGGGAGGAAACCCACAAACCTTGAAAAGATGTGCAGATGTGTGAGTTCCACTAAGATAATGCCCAGTGGGGCCTTTAGGGTATTTGGTGACCTTTTTCTGGATTTAAACTGTTGAAAAATGTTGCTGATTTTTCCACGGATTAATGTCTGAGTATCTCAAAAGTTATCTTTGAGCTTACCAAAGCAGATATTTATAGTGCCTGTCTGTTCTTGATTCAGGTCTGAGATCTAGATTTACAGTCAGATGGATTTGCTAATTGATGTATTCAGAACTTACCTCTGAATTCTTTGCTGACTTTATACTGAATTAGTCGCCTGAGAGAGCTTCTCAAAGTTGGGCAGTACAAATATACTCATAAATCTGTAGCATGTTTGTGCAATGTTATAACATGTTGACACAGTCTTTTTTTCTTTCTTAACACAGATTGGAAACCTCCAGCTGCACAAACTGGATGAGCTTGACTGCCTTGTCAAAGGCTTATTGTACATAGACTCTGTCAGCTTCAATGGCCAGGCAGAGTGCTATTATTTTGAAAATGCCTCAGACCCCGAGAGATGCCAGAAGATGCCTTTTAACCTGGATGATCCATACCCACTGCTGGTTGTTAACATTGGTTCAGGAGTCAGTATCTTATCAGTCCATTCCAAAGACAACTATAAAAGAGTAACTGGAACAAGGTAATTTAAAAACCTGAGTTGGGGTTGTTACTCTGTGGGACAATGAGCCCTCTGTTTTTGTAGTGCTTCCTCTCCCTGATTCCCCCACCTATTCTTTTCTTCACTCTGCAGTATGGGAAAGTATTTTATGTGTAAATTAGAGTTGCATTCTTTGAAGCCCATTCCCATGGTTCTGAGGAATTTAGTCTATCTTATTCATCAATCAATGAGTAATAAAAGTGCTCCATAGTGAGAGTTTTTAGAGGTTTTAAGTTTTGGTAATGTGTGCAGTGAACCTTTGTTTCTCTTGCTCTGTAAGAACAGATGTGTCCACATGTGTTTTACAGTAAATGATCAAGGATCAGTCAGTGGCATGATGTGGGTATTTAAGGAGTTTGTCTCTGATTAGGTCTTCCAGCTTACATTTTGAGAGTTTATATCTATTTGTTACCTCTTACCTTCTTGTAAGTGACTTAAAATAACACAAAATTGATTGACAGCTGTTTGTGAAGTGAATCTTAAGCAGAAAAACAAACAGCTCGGTATCTAACTTGGAGGGCTTTATTTGTTTATTTTGTTAGACATAAGAATATTTCATGTGAGGAAATACTACTTAAAAGCAACTGGTTTCCTTTGTCCTTAGTCTAGGTGGAGGGACCTTTCTTGGTTTGTGCAGTTTGTTGACGGGCTGTGAAAGTTTTGAAGAAGCTCTGGAAATGGCATCCAAAGGAGACAGCACACATGCTGACAAGCTGGTTCGGGATATTTATGGAGGAGACTATGAAAGATTTGGCTTGCCAGGATGGGCTGTAGCATCCAGGTAAGCACGAGTCTCCTTGTTGGTTCTTTTGTTGGTTTGAGGGGCTTAAAAAACAAGACTTGAACTATTAATACAGAGAAAACTGCTTTTTCGCAAACTTATATTGTAGTCAAGTTACTTTTTTATCCTAAAAGTGTATATCCTGAGCTTTTTAAAAGGTTTAAAGCCACAGGCAACTGCAGGTGCCTGCCAGCTAGTTATTGAAGAAACCTCATGTGGTATGTCCTACACAGAGAATGTGAGGTGATCACAGGAGCGGCAGGAAGGAAGTGCAGAGGTGGTGTGGTTTAACCTGGCAGGCAGCTAAACACTCACCCAGTGAGACAGGGGGAAAAAGTAAAATTCCTGGGTTGAAATAAAGATTGTTTAATAACAACAGAAATGAAACAGAACAGAATGGTCCCCTCCCAAGTCCTTGTGCACCCTATTCTGCTTGCTGGTGGGGTGGGGTGAGGAGCAGAAAAGGCCTTGACTCTGCTCAGCAATAATGAAAACATCCTTGGGTTATCAACTGTTTCCAGCACAAATCTAAAACACAGCCCCATACTAGAATAATACCAAAGAATAAGACTGCATTTTGCTGTAGATGGTTCTTCATGGAGGTCAACCTGAACAAAAATATTTTGTGGGGGTCATTATTGTAACAAGACTGACTGTTTGCTGTGAAGGAATAAATACACATGTAATGTTAAATTGCTGTAATTAACACAGACTTTGAAAGGGAGCTCCTCAAGAGCAAACATGAGTCTCAACTTCTGTCAGAGCATAAAAATTACATTCTGAAATTACTACTTCAAATGCATATAAATAACTTTCAATTAATGGAAATTTTTCCTGTTCTAGTTTTGGGAATATGATCTACAAAGAGAAGAGAGAGTCTGTTAGTAAAGAAGATCTTGCAAGAGCCATATTGGTCACCATCACCAATAATATTGGGTCTATTGCCCGGATGTGTGCAGTAAATGAGGTAAAAACTGACAAGGAAGTGATCTATCTGCAGGTTTATTATTTGTTTTCAGATTAAATGACTGCTAAAATTATGTATAATTTTAAACCTTTTAGTACATTCTCAGATGAAATGAGGAAATTCATGTAGTGTTGTGTGCCCACAATCGTCCTGGTTTAGCAAGGGGATTTCAAGTCCTTCATCCCAACATCCTGTGCTCCCCTACTCCCTCACTTCCCTGCAGCCTTTGGGCTCCATTCCCTAACAAAGCTGGTTTGAGACACTCCTTGTCAGGTTACCTTCCCCACTAGCAAAGATATCCATGTCCCACTTCTCCAGAGACAACCAAAATATTCTGAACCCATTCCTAGTACTTTAATCACAGAATAGTTAGGGCTGTAAAGGACCTCTGGAGACCATCCATTCCAACCCCCCTGCCAAGGCAAAGTCACCTAGGGAGAATGTCCAGCCCTGAGTTTCAGAATATGCGACCTGAGCAACTGCTGCATTTAAGTTGCTGCAAGACCTGCTTTGAGCAGCTGTGGGACCTGATGGCCTCCAGCAGTTTCTTCAAGCTGGAGTTATTCTCTGATGGAAGCCTGTGGAAAGCCTTCCTTCTAGTTAAGCATTATTTTTAATTTTTACTACCTGTTGAGACTTTAGATTGTTTTGACACCTTGCTGGTTGATACAAAGATGGTTTCCTGCCATCTTCTATTTCTCAAAGTCCTGCTAAACAGAACCAGTGTGTGTTCAGTTTCAGAAGGACCAAGAAGCTGTGGAACAATACTGAATTTAGTCATGAAAGGCATTATTTTCTGAGCACCAGGGATTTCCTTATTCATTTTGAACAAGCTTTGGATAAAATGAGGTTTAGTAACAGCTTTCTTGGAGAAGACTATGGGTAACTGTATTTAGAGCTCTGTTTAAAATCTCTGGATGTGATAATTTCAGAAGTAACAACAACCTTGTTACCTGCAAAACCCTCCTTTTGCTTGGAGCCAGACTAATACATTTTTCTGGTTT
The DNA here is from genome assembly GCA_035041135.1 of Platyrinchus mystaceus. Lineage (NCBI taxonomy): Eukaryota > Metazoa > Chordata > Aves > Passeriformes > Tyrannidae > Platyrinchus > Platyrinchus mystaceus. The sequence goes on from JAWWLV010000030.1 coordinate 4,118,333, forward strand.
TAATGTTTCATGGTTTCCCTCAGTTTCATTCTCTGGCTTTTTCTCATGTCTGTTTTGGAGAATAAAGTTAATTTTGTGAGTATTAAGTTAATTTTGGCTTTTTGCTTTATGGCAAAACTTGATAACAAAGGGTTAAAATGAGAGTGAAGTTGAAAGTACATACTAATAGACTGAGACAAATGTATGAATTTATATTTAAGGGTGGAAGTAAAGGTGGACAAATCAGAACTTGTAAACTGAACAAACTAGCTTTATTCCAATTTTTTTGTGTCATTCCAGCTATGTCACAGAACTACAAATTGTAAGGAACAGTTAATAGGGATATACAAACTAATATCTTGAACTGATATATAAAGTTGGATGTCATTATTTTAGCTTCCTGCAGTAGAACAGAATTATGGTTTTGTGCCTTAATGGTGTATCTAGTTTGTCTTTAGTAAAAACTAATCAAGATGGTGAAAAACAGTCCCATGTTAGTCATTTGACTGCAGGTTGAATTGTTACAAAAACTAGTATGACAACTTAGATACAATTAATGTATTTATTGATTTAATGTAATTAAGTGCTTGTCTAAGCACTATGCTAAGAAATAACACAATTCAATTTTCTTTGGTTCTTCCCCTTGTATCATTAAACCAGTGTTTAATGTTGCTTTCGCTTAACGTTGGGTTTATTTCAGCAAATGGGGGAAAATTAAATGATTTGTCACTTCTTTACATTTGACTTGATTAAAATTCACAGCTCACTTGCAGTATTTAACTCTTGGTCTGATGCTGTGCTGAGGTATATTGAGGTCTGAAGATGAAAGGAACACCTGCCATGTCTTACTGTCTTCGGCTTCTTTACAGTGCTGCCTTGTTGCATATGGATCAAGCAGCATTGTACAGGGCTATGAAGGCATTGAGGCTTCTCTGCCAAACAGAGCTATCTTTCATTTCATTTCACTTTTAGCTGGGCTGTTTCTTTGGCTTAATTACTGAAAGTGCTCACTTTAATTTGCAACACAAATGCTACTTGTCTGTAAATTAAGTCCTTTAATTCTTGTGGGTTGCACCGACTTTCCTTTTCCCTGCATACGCCATGTTTTAAATTTTGAAACCGTGTTTTAATTGTGGGTTGCTTGTTTTTTGTGCTTTTTTTTTCTTGCTCGAGACAGCCTGCTCTTTCATAGCTCGGTTTTTCAAAGCTGTGTTAAGCAGTGAAAAGTCTTAATCCTTTGCTGTTTTTCTCTTTTCAGAAAATAAACAGAGTTGTGTTTGTTGGCAATTTTTTGCGTGTGAATACTTTGTCGATGAAGCTTCTTGCGTATGCACTGGATTACTGGTCAAAAGGCCAGCTGAAGGCCTTGTTCCTAGAACATGAGGTATGCTGTGGTTCATTTATCTGTGTGTGTTGTTCCACCATAAATCAAAAATGCGTTGTTGAGTAGCTCTCGTGCGATATCCTGAGGCTCTGTACTCAGTAAACATTAGAAATAAGAGGAGGCTTGTGGTGAGGAATTGGTTCTCTGGGAACAGCTCTCTGCCAGGGAAGTACTTCAGTCACTTTGGGGTAGCTCAGTTCACGCTGTGGATCTTTGGAGAAGGACAAGAAAATCTTAAGCTCTGTGCCCAGGGTCAACAGTCTTTCTTAAGTTTGGGTGGAAACAGTAGTAAGTGTTGTATTTCAAAGAGTCCAGAGATCTAAAGCTTGAGCCTTTGAAACGGGCCCATTGTTCTCAGCTGGGCTTGAGCAACATCCTGAAAGTCAAGACTGCCTTTGACAAGGCCAGCTTTCATACCACCACAGACCCCTCAGAGCTCTTGTAGTGACTTTGTGCTCTCAGACTGACCTGCTTTGGGGCAGCTTCTGCCATCTTCATCAGGAATGCTGAGAGTTTTCACCTGTTTTAATTAAAGTACAAGCAAATTACAGGTGCAACAGTTGGGAGATTTGTAGCTGCTTGTCAGTGGATCAGCAGTTTTTGTCCTCAGTTTGTTGGTCTGCAAATATTACAGCATTAGATCTGTTTCCCTTCAGTTGATTCTCATAACATTTTTCCTTTATTGCTTATCCTGGGACTGACAGTCTGTGCCAGTGTCTGCAGTAATAGCAGAACAGTTCCTTGTCAGTTCTTCAGTTTTTTCTTGGGTAAATTTTGAACTCTTGCATTTAATCAAGTGTATATTCCAAAAACTTCAATATTCCATAGTTATAGGGAGAGAGAACATTTCACTCCCCCACCGGAGGGAAATGTAATCCAACAGGAGAACGTGGTCCTTTGTGTGCAGGTAAGTAGAGAGTCAAAAATTGTGAGGTGCAGTTAATTTAAGAAATTCTTAACTTGTACTTTGGGAACAGTGTTGCTGTGGGTATTGAAGATCTTTTGGCAACCAAAATATGTGGCTCCTCTAGGAAAAACGAAGCAAACATGATTTCCATTCTCTAGGATTCACTGTCTTAGAAGCCCTGCAGTGTATGGTGAGGCTTGGCTTTAATCTAGATGAGAAGGATAAAACATTTGTTTCACAAAGCTTTAAAAAATTATGGAATATTATATATTAAAAGTGTATGGTGTGCTTTCTGTAGCATTGGTCCATCAGATGGTGGTTGTCACTAAAATGTGAGTAGTGCAAAATTTAATACCCTACTTAAACTTGAATTTTTTTTTTTTTCTTTTCAACAGGGATACTTTGGAGCTGTTGGTGCTCTGCTTGGGCTGCCCAATTTCAGTTGAGATACCAGATGTCACTACACTGAACTATTTTCCACCTGAACAACACTTGTTTATGGCAATGGGAATTAAATCTGGGGAGGGGAAAAGAAAACAGCCCATTTTCTGTAACTGTTTATAAGAAGTGATTAGCTACTGAGTATTGCTGTTTTAAGGAAGGGTTTCACTCTGGGCATTGGAAAGTGAACTGTCTGTGGTTATCATTTATGTTCTTTGGTACATGTAGCCAGTGGTGAACTCATAATATGCAATACATCCTCTGAAAACAACCTTCCAGAAATCCCAGACAAAGGAATGCCAAACCATTAAGTGCTCAGCATGAAAATGTTGCAAGTTTACTCCTGAGGCTTTAGGCCCATCAGTTTTGTATATAATCAGTGAATGAACAATTATTTTCATTAGTTATAGTATGAGCACAATTTCCCCTGTGTACTTACAGCAGGGTACTGTCTACAAGATAAGAGGAATCTGTAGACCATTACTTCCCACAGTTAAGAACAGTAATTATTTTATTTTTATGTCTAATGGAAGTAATATTAATGCTTTAATTTTCAGTGGGAAGAATAGAAACACAAAGAATCAGCCAAAGCAGCAGATTAAGCATTTGATGTTATGAAAGTTTCATGAAGATATTCACTTGGTCTTTTCATTTATTTGAAAATTCAGCTGGTATTTTGGGAAGATCCCTCTGTCTTTGATTGGATTTGGAAAAGAGTTTAGGGATTAATGAAGGCAGGTTTTTCCATTTTTCATTGTTTTTTTGAGGGCATGACTTCCAAAATGCCTTCTGGGAGTTTTTTTCTCTCTTTTATCAGTTCTGCCATCATGAATCATTATTTGTAAAGGTACCACAAAGCCTGAGAGAATTGAAGAAATCTTTATTAAAATAGACTAAATACAGGATCTCATAATTCTGGTGCTTTGGCTCATTTCTGTGGAGATTTGGGAAATTTTGGCTACTAATTTAAAATTCTGAGTTCTACTTAATTTTGTAAGAGTTGATCAGAATCTAATTAGATGTTGAAAATGAAAGGTTGTTAGCTTACTTTTGGATTTGGGAAGTTTGTTTTTGAAAGTTGAGGACAGCATCAGAGTTTGTTTTGCAGCACCAAATGGACCAATATTTAGTGCACTCGCAATATGGAACATCAAATCGTGGCCTTGGGATAAAATCCACCCTCTGGAACTGATCTTTGGGGTTTTCTGTAGACTTTTAAAATTTACAGTTGTGATTATTGTAATAAGTTTAGTCCTGAAGCCAGGGCATGAGATCTTAAACTTACAAGACTATTATACAGTCATTAGCTACGGAATTTTTGTGGACTAAAGAGTTACCCAATTTTATTATATTTTCATGTTAAATATTTCCTGTATGTGCATGAGGAGCAACCAGACTAGAACACATTGATATCTCGGGGTTTAAGGTGTTTTTAAAACTGATTGCTCAAGTATTCCACAGCATGGCTGTGTTGTATTTACAGATACACCCCCCTAGTGTGTTAGAAACCCTGTGTGCTATTTCAGGCTTCTCTTTCTTACAATTCAAAGCCCCATACTAACATCATATGTCATCTTTTAAGATTTTCTGTGGTCCTTTAAGAGTACAGTACCTTAGAGCAGGCAACTCATTTAAAGTGCAACCGCCAATTGCAAATGCAGTTCCAGTTATTGTTGCTTTTCCCGGTACTTGTACTGCATTTCTATTGTGCTTGCTTTTGATGTTTCACTTCAGACATAAACAGCTAAAAATTACACTCACAGTTCAGCTGATCTAATGCTAATTCAGAGCACTTCAGAAAATAAGCAAATACGGTTTTTATAGAATGTCTTTATAAATGCTGTATATTGCTCTTTTGGGTTATGATTGACTGTCAAAAGTAAACTTTATTTGGTTAATAAAACTGTGTGAAAACTTAATTTTCTGAGTGTTCTGATAGCCTGCTGAAAAGTTTGCAAACTAACTGCATATTTTATTTGCAAAGTGAGGTACTTTGAGACATATACTACAGCTCCATTAGAAACAGTTCCTTTAGACCATGTTTATTGCTACTTCAGTTCTCTTTTGGTGATACTGAGAGTCCTTTTGAAGCAGTAGTTAGAAGCTACTTGCATATTTAACCAAAAGCACACATAGCAGATGATTACTTAATATCCATGGTTCATTAAACCAATTGAAGGTGATGTGACCTAAGATACATTTTTTTTCTAAGTAAATTGTACAGTTACAAAATAAATGGAGTAATTCTTGAATAGCTGTACTGTATAGAAACTACTGTGAGAATCAGAAAGTATGCCCTACCTCTGGTTTACTTCCCTTGAGCTTCTAAAAAAATTGGTTTCCTATTCCTACTTTAATCAGCACAATTGGTACTTCATTACAAGAGCAACCAGAGCAGTTGTCAAGCCCTACTGTAAAGCCCAGGGGTCCTGTATTTAAGCCACATCTTTGGGTTTCATCTCATTTTCTGTCAGCTTAGAACTTGTTATTAGAGTCCCCAGAGATTGACTCTACCACCAGGAGAAATGATAGGCATCACAAGTAGTTGCAAGATAAGCCTTAAAGCCTTCTCTTGGAAATTCTCTTCTAAGTATGTTGAAAAGGATTGTTTCATTTATACAGATCACTGAAGTAGCTTGCTTTTTCCTGATCCTCTCTGTCTTTTCTTTCACCCTTGCCATTTCCTCAAAGCCAACTTGTTGAAGCAGCTTTAGGGTGAATGGATGCAATGTGATGTGCTGCAGTAGAGAAAATTTGGGGTTTTCTCAGGACTACTGTTGTCTTCTCAAGTGGAACCACTTCTCTAGAGGAAAGTTCTGTGATACTTCTTCTAAAGTAAAATGCAAAACTCATTTCGAATGTGTAATCATTTTCAGCTCAGTCAGCCGTGTGCCTTTTTTTTCATATAATGCCAATTTTAATGGTACTGGGACTTTATCCGTGAGGTTTCCTAATGAGTGTCACTTACCAGTGAAATGGCAGATAATTTTATTGGCCATGGAGATGATCTTTTCAATCCAGTGTAGCAAGAGATGCCAGGAGAATAGCATCAGGTTTCTGTTCCCCATCCCTTAATCTTGGGGTAATGCTTTTGCATTTCTTGGTCTCGTCCCTTGGTCGTTTCAAGTATTACGCACAGTTTTGTTGTATCAGTATCTCCCTAAAAATCATGCAGGTTTATAGTGAGATAAGTACTGTTTATTTCTGGATAGAGAAGTTCAATTTTAGATGAAGTTATTCCAGGCTCTTAGACCTAACCACTTTCACCTTTCTAATTCTGCTTAGCTAACTGCAGTTTGATCGAGAGAGGAACTCCTACGATACACTTTGAGTATTTAGCAGGCTGGAAGGAACACATCCTCAGTGTTCTTTACTGAAGCCGGCAAAGGTTTAAATGTAAACAGTTCTTCATTCTTTTTAGTAAAGTCTTGATATATTTAGCAGTTCATAGAGAAAACTTTTGCATTGATACACTCTCTAATAATTTGATCAAAATTTCCAGAGGGTGTTCAGACCTGCCTTTTGAAGATCTTTCCCTCTCTCAAGCACCTGTGTGGTTCTGCCAACACCTCAGTTCACAGCTGGAGGGTTACAGAGTGGAAGGAACATGAGACCATGCTGTCCCACGTACTCAGCCTGTATATTAAGAACAGAAGTTCTGTTCTGGCTTCTGACAACCCTTCAGAAGTACTGTGACATTCCTGCTTGCACTGAGTTGTTGCTGGTTCACATGCAGGGTGCCTTCAAGGGCTGTAATACCTGACCCCTTGTCTCTCTCCACTGTAGGTCTGCAGGAAGCACCTGTTTCCACATAAGCTGCAATAACTTCTCATTTCTCAATGTTTCAGAATAACAGTGGGGTTTTAACATTTGGAACTAATCAAAGTGTCTTTTTCTAGAGCCAATCTGTGCTAGATAAAGACTAGATGGTGTCTTTTGCATTCAGTCATTAACTTACATTAATTAATAAATTTACAGTCAACCACTGCTCACATTCTGGGTATCACTGTAATCCTGAGGAGACAGTACAGTTGAGTTCAGACCAGAGGGGAAGGTCAGTGTGGTTCTATTGAGCTAGTTCTGATGAGCTTTTTTTATCCTCAGTCCATTTAAACACATAAGACTAATTCTTTCCCCTGTCCCTGTTTTCCTATCTACATCCTTTTTATGGATTATGTAGGCTTAAAAACCATGTAACATGTTAACAAAGCTTTGCTGAGGTTAAAAAGTGAACAAAAATTTGTGGGTCAGATTAGAAGTGTTTGACTAAGACCTGCAGGTCACAGAGCAGGGCTCAGGACATGTTTGACACAGTTACTGTTTGGTAGGTTTTTTTATTTCCTGTTAACACACAGTCAGAGGGGGCAAACTTCACAATCATTGTGGATAAAATGGGTGAATTTAGTCCTCAGACATGCCCATGGGAGATAAAAAATGCTTTATCACAGAAGGATAAATCCTGCTTACGTTCTTTTTAAATTTTACTGATATTTTAAAGTACATCACCAGTATTTTGACATCTGTGGTAAAATTCTCTAAGGTTAAAAAAAGTCTACAAATAAGCCTGTTTTATTAGTTTTGTTTACTTCACACGTGTAAAGCATATTAAGTATTCTAAAAAACACACTTTCTGAAAACATCTCAAAAGATGCTGTAATCTGTCTGTAATTATTAATGTGCTAATGGAATCTGTTTGAACAGTCTCACTTTGCGTGACTGAGTGCCAAGTCCTGCTCACCTCAGTTACTTGAGTAGATGATCCTTTTAAACTAATGAGCAAGATTTGGCCTCGAGGTCTTCTGCCTGGGGAACACAGTAATGATCCTTTGCATATTCCTGCTGGTGCTAAATAATTTGTTGAAAATAAAGATTCTAACTAGAAATTGTAAATAAAATATTTATGGCCTGGTCCTTTTGACAGACTGAAAATTTTATCATTTGCCAATACTTTTTGGCCTTATTTCAAGTTTCCCTTTTGGGTTTGTTGGGATTTTTTTTTTTTTTTTTGAATATGTGGACTGTGTTAATGTGGCAAGTCATTGGCAGGTGTGGCTTCCTGTGCTGCTTTCTGTAAGGCCCATAATGCTCCCGTGGTGCATTAGGATACAGAGGACTCTTCACTGCTGTATTTCCATGTTATCCTTCATCTTGTTATTGTAGCTGTTTGCACAAATAGTATTCTCTGCTAAAACTTCAAGAAATTTAGTCATTACTGAAAGCTTTTGGGGAAGCTGCTGAGAATTCAAAAGTACCCATTTAAAGTAATTTTCAAATCTAAATGTGCTAATTAGCCTTGCCTGTGAAATGAACTGGAATATCGTGTGTCAGTTGCTAATCTTTGCTATAAATTGCTAGCATTTCACAATTCTTCTGCCATCAATTTAAGAACATTGTAAATACAGGCTTTGGGAGGAGGTATATTAATTTCAGATTGTGCACTGCAGAAGAGTTTATAAGACTAGTGAATTAGTATTTTGAGTCCTATTAAGTTACAACATCTAGAACATGAAAATGAGTGTGCTGGTGTTAGGGCGTAGAGAGCTTTTGATAATCTGCACTTTTACAGTCTTGAGTTTTGGCATTTTAACAAACAAGCATTTAATTTTCCATTTACTGTCTCGTCATATGCAGGCCTTGTGATCACCAGTTGCTGTCTCCAAACATTTGTTTTAGTTAGCAGAGCAGGCAGGCAAATTCATGACTTGTAAACCCTTGTAGGATGAAGTTCTCTGAAGAGCCATTTGGTTAAGTTGCCTTATTCTCTTACATTGCACTCATGGTATGTCTCTGCTTCCTTGTTTACTGTTCAGACACTGAAGATGTGATGTAAAAATACGTGCTACAAATTTTTATTCATAAATTACTGATGAATACCTTTGTGTCACCTGTTAATACAGCTCTTGTAAATGATGCCTTTTATGCCATCTGTAATACAGCTCTTGTAAATTGTTTAAATTATTTTTCTTTTTATAGATCCTCATTATTGAATGTACAGATTAGATCCCTTTAATATGTCACTGAGTAATTTGATTTGGGCCCAAATACGGCCAATGCTGCAATTCATCCCATCAAAACTGTAAATAATTCTTTACTGCTTGTTTGCATGAATGAAGTTTGGATTTCATTTGCTTTATCATAACCCAACTCCTCTGTCATGGGCCTACTTTTTACAGTTTATTTTCCTGGGTTAATTACCATTTGTTCTGTACGAATGTTGAAACAGTCCTTTGTCTTTTCCTAATAAATAATTTGAGATTGTTCATTGTTGGCCTGCATTTGTGGGGCTTGGGGGGGGATTTCTGGGTGTTTTCATTCAGCGTCATAAATTGCTGTGATGTTTGATACTGGGGGTTGTGGTGGGACATTTTTATACTACAGCAACATGACTGGTGTGGTTTCGTGCTCTTCCTCTAATAAGCTGATACTTCACAGCTCTTAAGATTCAGGCACTGTAAGCTTTGCCCTTCCGAATTGACTTGAGAGCCTTGAGAGTACCTGCTGCTTCCTGCACGTGGCTGGGTGAATCAGAGAGGCATTTTACTGTTGAATTAAATACTTCATGTATAAACTGCACATTATATATAAACTGTAATTACTTCTCTGCTGGAACTGCCCTTTGCTTATGCTTTCAAAAGCCAAATTGCCTTGTCCTGAAGTTGTTTTAACTGGGATGCCCTTGAAGTTGTGAGACACGAAGCCTGTGCCACAGCAGCACGCTGGCACTGCATCTTGTGACAGGCTTGCCGTGTCAAAGGTGATTCTTCAGGGTTCTCTACAAATATTTTTGCCATCCAAACCACAAATCTTTGCTTTAAACTGCCAAAAATGAGAATTCCCTTCTGTGTTGTATCTCCCCTGAGCCTGGCAAAGAGGAGCTCTGCACCACACTGATATTTTTGAAGGGAAATGAGCTGCTAAGAAACACAAGTTGCTTTACAAGTTGAGAGAGTGCTGATTTTTTCAATGCAGAAATACCTCTGAGAGTGAATTGCAGCAGCTTTTTGAGGAATCTGGTTTGCATTTCAGCTGGAGTCCTTAACTGATTCCTGGTGCAGCCCTTGTGCAAGCTGAGGGGACAGTGCGAGCTCTGTGAGCGTCATTTACTTCTGTTTTAGCTGTTGATACTGATTTGTTTTAAAGAAGTTTGTATGAAACAAGTGACTTCCTCTTGCTGTAGGACTATTCAAGCCAGCTGTATTTGCATTTTGTTGGACTCAGAAATGCAAACCCCTAATTTAATAATACTTAACAACTTCTCTCTCTTTAGAACTACAGATTAAAAGTAGTTTGCCCTTTATCCTGGAGTGAAACCCCCTAATCCAAAGGCCTCTCTGTCCATCAACAGCTGTTCAATAAGTAGATCCACTTTCTGCCCTTTTGGGTTACAGCACAAAAAGCAGCAGTCACCTTGTGCACCGTGTGTGGGAGTACCAGGGTTGGCCACGTTGTGCTGTTCCCAGCCCTGGGGGAGCAGGCAGATGTTGACCAAGATCTCCAGGTTTATGGCTGCTTGGAGATCAGCCTGCAATCTGTGAGTAACACAGTGTTTTCCTCCCTTTCCTGAAGGGACTGTGTTAAATGTATAAAAGGTTGAGTCTTGCATAACCCAGGTGTGTCCAGATAATGCAAATTATCGAGCTGCCTCTGGCGTAATCTCTTCATGTACTTTTTATATCACAGGCTTGGTCTGGTTTGTGGAGTTATTGATGTCATTTGATAGCAGACAATACAAATTCCCAAGGAAAATTCCCTTGTAAGGTGTGCAAAGGTTTACAGCAGTAATTAAGAGGAAAAGACATTACCTCTTAAGGAAGACTTTTCAGGTCCCTGTTGGAGATCTGCATGCAGGGTGTGGGAATGATGCTTTGTGCCTTTCTCCCAGTGTGTTGCTGTTACTCACTTGTCCCCTGGATAAGCAGAGACTTCAGGAGTGGATTTACCTTTCGTGCTGTGCTGATGGTGAGCACATAAGGATGAGGGGGGAAAACGGTACAACCCAAACAAACTCAAAACTCCGGCGTCAGTAAGACCCCATACTTTGTAAGTTGATACCAGGGGAATTGCAAGTGTGCAGCATCTAATAACCTGATCTCCTTTCTGGCCACTAATTTTACTTATTTTAAATTTGCAATTGGTTCAGCTTTCAGTCTGGGGTATTTAATGGCAGCCAGTTTTTAAGACAGCCACCATTCACCATTCTCTGGAAACCAGTCTGCTTTCCAGAGCTCACCCCCCTTTCCCAAATCCATTGTCCCACAGCTGTTGGTGTGGGTGACCCACAGGCAGGGCCCTGCTCTAGGCTGAGGTGTAACATCAGTTTCTGGTTCAGCCAGGAAAGGTGAGTAATTTCAACTGTCTTACTTAGAAAAAGAGTCCCTGATCCTCTTCAGCCTCTGCAGCCATTGTGTGCATGAGGTGTATTGCTGACAGCTGGAGGCCACTGCTCTCTCAGCTTTTCCCAATCAATCCATTACTACCCCTGAATTAACACCCCACCTGTCTCTGGTATTTTTTGGGCGATTCTCAGCTCAAACTGAGACCTGCATGTGACAGGAAAACACTGGTCCTGCAATTCTCGCATCTTCTGAGGACTGGGGATCGATTCTGCTACCACAGGAAAATATGACGTGGAGAAGGACAAGGTAAAAAAGCCTTCAGACAAATAGATGTTCAGTCCTAAAAAAATGTTTTAAAAAATGTGTTCCAGTCCCACCAGGAATGTTTGTAGATGTTTATAAGCATTTTTCACACTAAACACTGCTGCTCTTTGCTCTGAAAGGTGAGAATGGAACCTCTGGGGATCTCATAGAGGGATGTGATTTCAAGTTCTCCATTTTCAGCTGCTTTTCTCGCTCACACTGGGACCTTCCACAGGGAAGGGCAGAGAGTTGCCAATGCAAACAGCTCTGCTGCCAGACCAAGAGAGGAGCTTTGGGCAAACACTGCAGTATGCAGGAGGCTGCCTTAGCACACAGATACGGTTACAAAATGCTCCACAGCGGGTTCCAGCCTCAGACATTAATGTGGTATTAATTTTAAGCTGTTTGGTGATAGTTCACTAGCAGTGGTTGTGCTTTGGCTCTGTGTCCTTTTTCTCTGTATCAACTAACAAACACAAGATTAACCTTGACACGAAAACAACTTCTCGTTTCCCACCCAAGGCTCTATAGGCACTGCCTCGGTGTGGTGATTTTCCCCATAGGATCAGTTGAGGTGGGTGGGAGTCCCCTCTTGCCTGCAGTCCAGGACAGTGGCAATAAATGCTCACTCTATGTGGTTTTGTATCATAAAGATGGGACACCTGGGGACATGGTTACTTGTGGGCTTGGCAGTGCTGGGGGAATGGTTGGCCTCAATGATCTTAAGGGTTTTTTTCCAGCCTAAATGTTTCTATGTCTTCCATTAACTGGAAGTGTTCAAAAAACAAGTAGATGTGGTGCTTATGGACATGGTTTAGTGGTGGACCTGGCAGTGCTGGTGAATGGTTGGAGGATGATCTAGAGACACATATATTTCTGATTTAGCTGCCTCTAGCACTTCTTCTAGAAGAAGTTTAACCATGGGTGTTAAAAAAATATCCAGTGATCCATTACAACCCTTGGTAATTTCTGTGAGACCTAAGTTACCCTTATTGTTACACTTTGGTACCTTATTTCAAGTCTACATCTCCTTATCATCATCTCCACTATTAAATTTATATGCCAAACATCAGAGGCGTTTATACTTTGATCAAAGCACATTTTTGAAAGCAAATTTTCACATAAAACTGTGTTGTTGTTTTTTTAACCAGCCCAGCCCACACTCAGCATATAACTCTTGATAAGCCAGAGTTTGATTGGTTTACTCCAAGTAAGAGGAGTCACAGCTATAACCCCAGTTCTGGAGTTCTGCCTGAAAATTGGCACGTCCCTGGTCTGTACTTGCAGTAGTCATTCTAGGTCTTCTGGAGCAAGGAAACCCAAAATTGCCTCAGTCACCACCTCGATCATCTGTTGGTTCATGCTGCCTTCTGCAGCTCTTCCTAGACAGGATGGTTGGTTCCAGGTGGGCTTTGCTGGGAGGCTGAAACCCCTAAAAAAGTGAAGGTATTTCAGAACCATTCTGAGGTTATTTTCAAATAGATTTGCTAGGTTTTGTTAAACTACATTTTATCCAACCTAGACGGTACTCTGGGACACCTGCTGGACCTGGGAGCCTTTCCATGGACATGGGGATTTGGGGTATCCCTGGGATGTGCCCCCACCCTGCAGCCCATTGCAGGTGAGGGCTCAGGGGGGCTGCACCTTGTGCTGGCCCTGGGGAACCTCTCCCACATTCACAGGGATGGTACAGACAGTCAACAGCAGTTAATGATCCAGCTCGGGGGCATTTGATCTGAGACCTGTAGTGACTTACAGAAACAGGTTTAATTTCTCCTCAGAGCAGGCAGGACGTGTAGGCAGGTGTGACACGTGCTGCTGCTCGTGTTCCTGCTCTCAGTGAATCCTGCACAACGGGGGTATAAACTGATGGGAGGGAAAAGCTGAGCCTTTGCTTCTGGCAGGTGAAACACTGGCACAGAGTTTGCCCCTCATGAGCAGACACAGTGTTGAAGGTAAAGCTGGGTTTAGGACATGCTGTTTAACCTAAAAAGCATGTTACAGTGTGATGTGATGGCACAAAAAGGCTTTTGGTCACTCCTCACAATATTTAATTAACACATCACTGGTCTCCAGTCACTGTAGTTGCTGGAACAGATTTTTCCAAATCAGAGTGTCAACAAAATACTAAGATAAATGTCACACTCAAAGCCTCCCTCCCAGTTGCTGCAGCTCATGCTGATGGGAAGTGTTGCTGGAGAAAAAAAATTCCAGCATTTTCAGAGAGATTTCCTAACAGCCCTTTCAACAGATACGAAACTAGACGTGTTGAAATAACACTTGTCACTTGCATGTTTGTTTGAAATATGATTCTAGTCTAGAGTATCATTCATGATTTCATTCAAATGCCTGCGTTCCTATGAGACTGCTCTCCTGCCCTCTCCAGCTCCCACGCATACAACAACAGTATTTTACTCAAAGGGAGTATCTCTTTCAGGCTCTAATAACTTGCTGCTTGGCTCTTCATTCTCTGTCTTCAGAGACATGTGATCCTCTTGAGCTGCCAATTTTTAGCCTGGTATAGGCTTATAAATGTATCATTCTGAGGCTATGAAAACTAAAGGGGTCTTTTTTTTTTTTCCACAATATTTTTCTTCTAGAGAATTTCCTGGGAAACTGAGCGCATTTGGTTTTAAAAATAAAGAAATCATTCCTTCAGCTCTTAACTCTGCTTTCCCCACTACCTGTGTGTAAATTGCTGGAAAACATGCCTTCATTCTTAAAATATTGTTTTTCAATCCCTTTCTGTTAAAAAGGTGTTGGGATTTTTTGTTGGGTGACTCCCTTATGCCTTCATGGAGCAGCTCTATGGGGCACAGCCTCTCCCCAGTGTTACTGCTGACTCCTCAAGGGCAGAACTGCTGCTGTGAGGCTGGTGAGCACTACATCTGTTCCAGTTTATTATTATCTCTGGATGTAGCTGCTCCTGAGAGCTTGCAAAGGCTGAGTGCTTGCAGCACTGCATTTTTGGGCTTGGCCCTGGCAGGGCACACATCCCAGTGTTCACCAGGCCTGTTGAACCCAGACCTGGCCCTGCTGGAGGTCAGAGCTGCTCAGAGCACCCACCACGGTGCCTTCGGAGCCGCGCTGTGACTGAGCCTGGGCTGTGCTGGGACAGGTGAGCGTGGTTTGTAGCTGGGCCAGCTGGTCCTGCCAGGACTAAATGCCCCTTGGTGCACCCTGTGCTCAGCACAGCTGTGTTTCTGTCTCATACAATGAATAATTTGAGCAGTGGTGCCAGTAAAAGCACTTGTGAGCCTGACATGATGCATGTGAATAGGCAAGAGAGGGCAGTGTGGTGGGCTTGGGTAACGCTGGGCACTGGGTACCTTCCCTCCCCACAAACCCTGCCCTTGGCAAGGTGACAAAGTGAAACTGCTCAAACAAGTCCTCTTTAGTGATTTGGGCTTAATAGAATCTTCCTTAAGCCTCTAAATGGTTTCCACAAAACCCGACGTCGTCTATGGCCGCCCTCAGCCCTGGTGCTGTTACTGATGTGGGTCTGTGTTCCCTCACCACAACACCACCCTGGCTGGAGTTAATACCTTTCCTTCTAGGGCAGCAGCTCCTCATGCACGTCCAGGGGTTCTGGTTCAGGGAAATGCCTCGTGCTGGAGCTGAAGGAAGTGCCTCCAGCTGGTGCTTACATTCCAATGTTTGCACTAGCATGTTCCCACTAGGCTGCCTGAACAGCAAAATATTGAGTTCAGTGCACTCTCACTACTTGATGTTTTTATCGTTTAAGGCTTGAGACAACTTGTAAATGCTTAAAATAGCGTGAAAATCCCTGTGCTGGCACAGACTCCCAGCCTTATTGGAAGGCTGTCTGCTTCTCTCCTGGTGTGGAAGTTTCATATGTTCCAGAGAACAATTATGGTAAGCAAAATTTTAAATAACCAAAGCTATGTGGCAGTTATCATTTAAAAGCAAATCCATAGCTTACGGGTGTCAGAATAGCAAGCTGATTTAAAAATCAGAATTGGAGAGCAATTGTGAGTACCTTGGCTTCAGAGTATTCCATTAAAGGATCTCCATTGATTTCCACAATTTTTTAAAGGTATTAAATGAAAGTTGGGTGGGTTTTTTTTGTATAAACTACAAATAGCTGCACTATTTCCAGGTTCTGTATGTTCCAGGAATGTAATATGTAACATAAACTTTGAGTGAAGGAAGGAGGAAAAGGAGAGGAGGGTTATGAGTAGCAGCTCAGCTCATCCTGGAGCAGGGAAATGAACCTTGGCAAGTTCATCATGCAGGTCTTTTCACACGGACAGGCTGAGCCCACTCCTCATTTTAGCAGCCCTGGCCCTGGGCCTTTTCAGGGCTCCATTTTTTCCAGCATCAATGCTCCCTGGAGTAAAGCTAAAGCAGGTCTGCCCTTTCCTTGCTGGGAAACATCTCCTCCCTGCAGGGATGCCACAACTGGGAGGGTTGGGAGGGTTGCCATCAGTTCCTTGGTCCTCACTCGTTGATCCCTGAAGGTCTCTCACTTTTGCCAACAGGGAAGTGTGTGTTTGCTTGGGAAGAAATGGGAATGGTGTCCTGTGAGTGACCATTTGTTGTGTCTGCCCTGTCAGGGCTCCAGTGTAAAGTGCCACAGCTCTCCACGGGCTCTGCGCTGGTGCCTGCTGCCCCCTGGTCTGGCACACAGGGGAGAGCATATGCTGGCTCGTGTTTTTTGGAAGCAATGAATCCAAAATAGGACGCATGGACTTGAATAGTCGAATGGGTGCAGTCCCCCATCCCTGTCCCACCACACAGAGAGTGCCCAGAGGGTGGGAAGTAGCAGCCCCTGTGAGGTTGGTCCCTCAGAAGGGACTTGCCCAAGAAAACATGACTGCCAACATACCTGTCCCCATTCACACAGTGTTCTTTGTCCTGCCTTATGTAATTAATCCTAAAATTTTAGTGGAATACTCCTCCAGAGGAAGAAGTGACCTCTGTGTTGCTGTTTGTACCAGAGGAATGTGACTGGGGCTAAGAGAGGCATGGGCTGCCTTTAACACTGGTGTTTTAACCAGTGTTACAGACAACAGAGAGCAGCTTTGCTCTGAGAGTGAACCTTAACTGGGGATATCTGATTGAGTTATAGCCTCCCTCTGCCAGTGAAGCCTCTCCCTTGGCATGGGCTGTTTGGGGGAAACGACAGCTTTAGAAGTGTTAGACTAGAGTGGGAAGGAAATCTCTCACATTGGTGTCTGGCAGTTGAGATGGCCAAATTCTACATATAAAGGAGAATCAGAAATCCCTCTTCCTGGAGCCTCTCAGCACATCCCAGTGCCAAAGCCCAGCCCTGCCCATGACAGACACAGGACACCTCTTGACTCTCTTGGACAGTGTGCCATGAGAGCTGCCAGAGGCCTTGGGCTAAGTGATAAGCTGCTTATCTTCCAACTGTCTATTTTTTTATTTAACTCTGAATAAATACTCCTCTGAGCTGGCTAATAAAGTTGTCTCTTTGGGCAAAAGAATGACTTAAGTTTAACCTTAGCTGTTAAATAATTCTTTATCTTTTTTTAACAGTATGCACATGATCACACACCACGTTAAATCTTTCTGAGGGAGAATGGCGGTATCCAAACATGTGGTTACCAGCTGCAGCCAGCACCTACAACATCACATCCATGCTCTCTTCAGGTGCAGATGAAATCCAGATGCACAAACACTTGAGTTCTCCACAAGGGAAATGCTAAATGGTGCTTAAAACCTATTGTATCTTGGCCTTTCATGCTATGGACACATTCAGATTATTTTTGCTGCGAATCTAATGACTAGTTGCTGCCTTTTTTTTTAAACATATATTATTTTACAATTCTGGATAATTTAGAAATGCCAACATGACTGAAATGCATCTGCTGAGGGAGGATATTTGCCTCATCTCGAAATGGCCTGATGTTTTGGGAAATGTTTTGGCCCTCACAGGAGTCCCAGGGCGGAGATGTGAGTGTGAGAAGCTTCTAGGAATGTGGAGCTCTTTGCTGCTTTTTCCTAGCACAGCTTTATTTTTAGCTCTCCTCATGTTAAAAGGCTGTGTCTGGGAAACAACAGGAGGTACTTTAGCTCCTTTATGTGAACAGCCTGTCTGTTCATTCTTGGTGGGTTTTTTGCTGTATGAAACAGATTTTCTTCTCTACAGCTGTGATATCTCCATGAAACTATAGGTAAGTGCCACAGACTCACTGGGCATCAAGTTAGAAGTGAAATGAAGCAGGAGCGCTGAGAGGCACCAAGGCCAAAGCTCACCCTGTGCTCCTGGGAGGAGCAGTTGCAGCTGCTGGTGATGCTTTTCCCTTCTCCTGAGCAGCAGCCACGTCTTAAGGGCTGTGTGATGTCCCCAGCTGCCGTGGGTCTGGTGGTAAGGAGCTGTGCTTTGCCCTTGGAGGGTTCAGGGTGCCCCTGTGTCCCCCCATGCAGCTCACTGGACACCAGGATGGAAAACAGCCTCTTCCATATGTGTGTCTGCTATCGGGCTTTAGGTGGCTACTTATGTCATTTTTTAAAACCTAAATACCTTCTTCATGTCAAGTCTCATCTCTGTGGAAGGCTAATTGCCTGTGATGCATCCTGAATGTGGCCAGGGATGTGTCACCCTGCACAGGACAAGCTTGCTGCTCCAAGCGTTTCCCAGTCCAGGAGGAGCAGAGAACAGCACTGATAGCTGGGGATTGCATTTGTCCAAAACCAAAGAACTTTTCATAATGGAAGCATATGCTTAATGCTTTCTCCTCATCATGATAAAGACTTCAGGTGCCTTAGAAATATGAGCCAAAAAATCAGCTTTGTGTGTCAGTCTGTGGTATCAAAAGCATTACGTGTGGCTGAGAGCTACAGGGTCTGCTCTGCAGGTCCCAGTGCCACAGGGCTCTGAGGAGGGGATGCTCACTGCTGCAGCTCACAGCTCAGAGCACTCACTGTGCCTGTCATCCTTGGATTTCCTTCTTCTGGGGGATGTTAATTAAGTTGTCTTAATCGGGACTCAGGCTTGCAGCACCAGCCCACAGCACAAGGAATCAGCTTTATAGACTCCCAGATGCTCTCAGAGCTCCCCTGGATGCAGTTGTGTGCTCGGTGAGCAGCACCCAGCTGTGTGGGGCTGAAGTGCCAGCTGAGGGACAGGTGAGTGTGTGTGTCAGTGATACAAATGCTGGAGCAGCTTGGGAAGTGTTCCTGTGTGCTGAACTCACGTCAGCAAATACCCTCAAACCTCGTTCCTGGGGGATACCGACCAAACCTGCTGCCAGCAATACAGGTGGTGAGACCTGTATGTAACACCAGCCATCATCCATAACCACCTCCCATTGAAGTCATCTCCCCATTATTTTCCTTGCTTTTCCAAGACTGATTTTGCCAAGGAGCTTCATCAGTGCTGAGTGACATGCCAGGTATTTGCTTTTTGTACATACACAGTGGCTTCCATGGCAAAGGTGTTTCATTCTCGCATCCCAAATGGGGAGGAAACCTAAATTTAATGGTTAGATGTGCCTCTACTTATTCCAACATGCTCTTGGAAGAATATACTTTTGTGGGCACTGTTTCCAGGAGTGTAGCTGAACAGGTATGTGGCAGAGGATTTTTTATATCCCTGTTGCTCCTTAGAGAGTGGACAGCACAGGACAGAAGTGCCTTTGGAGCAAGATGGTCCTCAGGTGATGGATTAACCCAAGTCCTGGATGTCTTTTCTGTTTGAATGGTATCCACACAGAACCATCACTCTGGTAAATCCCCTAACACAGGAAAAACATCCTATTCCACTTCTAGGCCAGGCTGCTCTGTTCAAAATAAATCAAAACCAAAACCCCAACAAAACCCACCCCATATAACAAAGATCTCCAGTCCTGGAGGTGGCGGGCATGTGCCCCACTGCACAGACCGTGAGCAAGGGAGCTCTGGGAGGCGGGAGAAGCCGCTGAGCAGATGGTTAACAGCGGGTCGGGAATGCAGAGGTGCAGAGCTGCCGGGATGTGCATGGCCTCGCTCCTTATTTATCCTTCTGCGCGCAGGGAACAGCTGTGTTTACAAGCTCGGCCCTGGGCTGTGCTCCGTGCTGGGACCCCGGTGGGGGCGGCTGCGCTGGGCTCTGCTTCCCGCTCCTGCCAGAGGGATGTTCAGGAATTACCTGCAGATTTCTCCTGTGCAGAAACTTTTCCCGTCGGGCTCAAGAGGCGAAAGCTGGGAGAATGGCTTTGCTGTGGTCCTGAGGCGCTGCAGTTGCCCTCCAGAAGGCTGGATCCAGGAGGATGGCGGTGCAGGGCAGACCCTGCCTGAGGCGATGCCTCAGCGACCACCCCGGGGGCTCTGCCAGCAGGGCCTGGGACGGCTTCTGGAGAACAGCCAGGGAAAAACGCCTCACAGGTCAGTCCAAAGGCAGCTTTAATCCTGTACTGGTGTGAATCACGCATCAGGGCTACAGTCTTGATCAAGGAACGAAAATACCTTTACTTTTTTGGGGAAGTGCGCTCCTTTGATGCTGCTGCATTGTGTTGAACCAGAGTGTTGGCTTTGCTCAGGCTGCTTTTTCACCAGTGGGACTGGGTGGGTGTTTTGAACTGATGATCTGTATATAGAGCTGTGAATATTCAGATTTACACTGATTTTGATTTTATACCCTTTCTTCATCTGGAGTTTTGTAGACACTTTAAAACACAACCGTTTCTGTCAGCCACGCAATGCCCTACAGTCCCTTCTCAAGTCACCTGAGTGACTTTTAAAGCTTCATTTTTGATGCTTACAGAAACATGTGAACGTAAACCCACACAGTTGGTCAGGAAGCCTTTCTAGGATGTCAAAAATAATACCTCTTTCTCTCCAGCCACCTTCCCATAAGTCTTGCACCTTGAGCTTCCCAGTCATGTGTTCACACTTGCAGAGGTGGGCAGAGCAAACCCTAGGGATGATAATGGGCTGTGGGGTGACAGGTGTGGGGCTGAGCTGGGACCCTGCTCTGCATGTCCCTCAGGTGAACAATGGACAAAGGGCCTGAGCTGTTCCTCCTCTCTGGCACGTGGTCCGCAGAAAGAATTTGGCAACATCTCAGGCAGGGCAAGAGTAATAAATGCTCCAGTTACTGAAAGTGGCTTTCTAGATTCTTTTTCTTTTAATCACCTTGGTGGGGTGCATATAGCTCTTTCCACCTGGGGTTTGTGTTTATCTCACAGAGACAGGAGGTTTTGTAGCAGCATTTTGACTCTCCGATCTCTGGCCAGTGGGCAGTCCCTCTCTCCAGCCCTAAGAGAGTGTTCAAAATGAGACAAGAGCCCCCAGGCACTTCTCTTGTTATAAGCAGACCTTTCAGAGATGCCAAGGGGCTGGCCTGTTATTGTAAATATCCCTGTTCCTCTTTCAAAACAAGAACCAAATTACTGTCTGGGCTGAGGTTACCTTTCAGTTCGCAAGTTCATTGATGCTTCTAGCAAGGCATGACACACTCCTCCCCTAGGATGGAGCAAAGAGGCTGTCAGATGAACTGGGGACTTTCAGTGGAGGAACAGGACATTGGGAATTGCATTTATGTGGAGGAACTATGATATGGGGTCTCCAAGGCCCTCAAGCTGCTTTGAAAATCCTATCTTTAACTTGAGTGGGCTGGTCCTGCCTCTGGCATTGGGGCACCGAGGTGTTTGTGCTGGGCTGAGGGGCAGCAGCAAACCCAGTCACTGCTGGCAGTTGTGGAGTCCAGCACATTGGACCAGCACTACAGTCCCCTGGAAGCAGAGGGGATTCATCACATGTTGGAACTCATAAATGCTTAAAAACCCAAGCTACAGCTGTTTTAAAAACCCATACAGATCATTTCTTATTTCAAATGCAATCCAATGGGCTTTTGAGTATCTGGACCTCCAGTCTTTAAGTTATTTTAATTCTATTGAGCCTTTTATGACAGCAGTTCTGGCACTTCCTTTGGCCACACTGTTCCCTCCTGCCATCTCACATACACCAGAAGCACAGACCTTCATCCTGAGGGCTGTGCTGGTACCTGTTGGTGAGGTGGGTTGGAGCTGAGGTTTCTGTAGATATTAAATATGATCTGTTACTTATCAGAGGAGAAACATTATTTTTAATACAGTGTGTTTGATAGACTTGCAACACAGAAAGGTGGTGGAAAATTAGGCATGACAAACTCCTTACTTTGTCAAAGTTACACGTTCTTCAAAGTGTAACTCTATTGTTTTCTGTACAGTAACAACAGCATTGTAAGTTATTGTGACTGAGTTCAATCACACCTGAGATATTATTAGTTTTTCTGCTTAATGGTGTTAAAACTGAAGGTGACACCAAGAAAGCAGCCATAATCAGTAGAGTAAAAGATATGTTTCCTCTGCCTAATATTATTGCATCTGTTCTTTTCTAAAAACAATGTTGTGATAAGGATTTACAAAGGAGAAATTAGGGATCACTTTTGTCATATTTCTGAGACAATGCAGAAGAGAAGAAAATAAAGCCCCAAGAATTATATTAGACCATTCTGGGATGGGGATCTGTGTAAGCCTTTCCCAGCAGTGCATCCCCAGCATTCAAAGCCTTGGAAGGCACGGGGTGTTACAGCAAGAATGGCCATGGGATCCCTCAGCAAGAGCTGGGATCCCAGGAGGATGCCAAGGGCAGAGCTGTGTTTGCCCTGTTGTCTCTCCATTGCACCTTGAGGTCCAGGCTCATTTGGAGAGGGGAGGAACTGTGCAGTGAGTTGTGCTTTCAGCCATTTGTTTCTATTTTGGGACATAATGTAAACCATGTGAGAGCTTTTGGGGGAGCAACAAGCCAGAGCTGTTTGAAACAAATCACATTGTGCCAGTCCAACCAGGATGCCCCCTGGGCTGAGCCCACACTGCTCCTGCTCCTCTTGGCACAGCACCAGCACTTCCGACCTGCCCAGCTCTCCCTGTGAGAGCTTTAGGGCCAGGCCCTCTGGACATACCATTGAGGGAACGTACAGTGGTTTGGCTCCATATGGGTTGGGATTTCCCCCCCCCCCTTTTCTAGTCATCAGCAGAGGCTTGTGCTGGCTCAAGCCTCTTTCCCAGA
Organism: Platyrinchus mystaceus; assembly: GCA_035041135.1. Classification (NCBI taxonomy): domain Eukaryota; kingdom Metazoa; phylum Chordata; class Aves; order Passeriformes; family Tyrannidae; genus Platyrinchus; species Platyrinchus mystaceus. The sequence goes on from JAWWLV010000030.1 coordinate 4,140,702, forward strand.
CACCCTTTCCCTGCCAGTGTGTATGAGGTGCCCATGGCCTGGGCTCTGCTGGGCTGGTGTCTGAGCACACAGCTCCTCCAAGCCCTGTTTTGGGATGGAACATCTCATGTGACTCACTTTGACCCGGGTGACCTTCCAGAGCACGCAGTTGCACACGAGTTGTGCTGGGCTGTGAGAAAGCAGCAAGGACGTGTTTTTTTCATAAATACAAGGGACAGAGCTGTGGGTAGAATTTTCTGCCCTACACCAGGTGCCAGAGCTGTAATACAGCTGCTTCTTGGCTTGCCCAGGGCTCTGTGAGGAAGAACAAGTGGTGGCTACCTGGGGCGAGCCTTGTCCTGGCTCTAGCAGGCAGCAGGACTGGTGTGTCCCAGCCAGAAGCCTGGAGACACCTCCCCTGGCTTTAAAGAGAGGCTCAGGGTCTGAGGGCAGGGCAGCAGGGCAGTGTGATGAGCGTCAGGCAGAGCTCAGCCATGCACAGCCCGTGTCCCTTCCAACAAGGACGGGTGTAACAGGGCTGAAGGGGCGTTTGGTGAAGGTTTGTATTGTTGTCCATACTAAAACCTGCTAACTGAGCAAAACCTCACCAACTCCTAAACATTGGCAGAAGGGCAGACAGCATTCATTGGTGTTACAGCATGGGCTTCAGGGCACTCCTCCTGAACCAGGCCAGCAGGTGTCCTCTATTCACCCATCACTGGCCAGGTGCAAAAAAAATACCTGACAATCCTGCTCCAATTGAAAAGTATTAAAGGTGTGAGGATATGGTGTAAAGCCCTGGGTCTAAACCACACCTTGCCCAGGCAGTTTGTTTATATTTAAGACTCCAAGAGTTCACAGACACAAAATCTTGCAAAGCTTTTGGGTTTTAATGCCTTGAATTCACGTAAAGAGAAAAACTACACACTGTTCCCCAAGAGACTTCTTTTAATTTACTGAGAAAAAGAGCAGTATGGAAAAAGGTTCATATGAGTAACAAACAGCCAAGGAAAAGCATTTCACAAAGCACCTAGCAAACACAGACCCACAACTTAGTGAAAGTACAAGTTACCCACAAGAGATTAAGAGGAAGGAGTAAAGAAAGAAAGAAAGAAAGAGATTAAGAGAATAAATAAGGAGTAAAGAAAGAGGTTAGAATATGAAGATTCATATAGCTACCACTGAAAGGTCACTTGTGAGCACCAACTCCAGGTGACTTCCTGGAGGACCTGAAGAAGGTTGACTACTTCTTCAACAGCAAGTGGTGCCATTACTTCTGGGCTGCTGTGCTTAGCCCAGACATCACACACAGTTCAGGAAAGAAGCTGGTAAGGTGGATAATGCTTCTGCTGGAGACCATGTAAATGGTCCAGCTGCTGGATCCCTGTGGTTCCTTCTGGCTTTGTGGTCTCCAGCAACTACAGAGGGGACCAGCAGGAGCCTGTAGTGCTCCCACACTGTGTTGCCAGTTAGGGGGGGATGCTGAAACTCTCAGCACTTGGAGGAGCCCCAGAAGAAGGGCTTTAAAATTTATTAAATTTTTATTAAAGGAAGTTTACTAAAGTTTATTAAATGCTTATTGAAGGAAAAACAAAATGGTCATGTTCTCCTGGTGCCTTTTCTGGTTCTCTCTCCACCTCTGATGCCATCATGTGCCCTGGCAAACCACCTCTGTGCTGCTGCCCAGGTGGCTGCCAGCTGACCCCCTCACTACACAGCTTGTGCTCTCTCACTGCAAGCCACACACAAATGTACGGCTCTGTCTTTGTAAACAGGCTAAAAATACCGTGGTGCTGCTCCTCTGAGGGCCCAGGAGTTCAGAGAGGCTGGGAAGGAAGCCGGGGTCAGGCAGCCTCCGGGGAGCAGGCGTCACATGGAGGCTCGGAGCCACGGGATGGTTCCTGCAGCTCTGCAGGAGGGGTGGCTGGAAGAGAGGCAGCACATCAGCCACAGCACTGGTGTCCTGGCCCTGGTGAGCCAGGAGTGCCAATCTCCTTGGATTCCTGGTGTGAGAGTGCAGGAGATGTGACTTGGAAAGCCCCAGGGCTTTGTACTTCTCTTTTGAAGAGTAATTTTTGTCTTTTCTGTATGACTGTGTGTGCAGGGTTTGGTGGTGCAGGGACCAGTGTCCTGCAGAGTGCTGGTCTCTCCAGGCACTACCACCCCAGTCAGGCAGGGGTAACATCATCTGCTGGGCCCTTTTTCTGAGGGTGCCAAGGGTGAGGCTTGTGTCTCCATTTCCTTGGGAAAGGAAGTTAGAAAAGACTATTCCTTCAGACATCCTATTTCAGAAGGCATCAAAAGCAAATTTCTGCTCTCCCCACACCAGTGGACCTCGTTAAGGTATGTGACTATCCCAACCACGTCCTGCTCAGAGTGACCAGAACCTGAGTCAGGATGTCTCCTCACCACAACTGACACAGAAACATGTTCCAACCAAAAACCTCATCAGGAGGTATTTCAGCTTGCTATGTATGTCTGGCAGGCATTAGGACCTGGAATATTTTTTGGATTTTCCTTCATCAGTGCTTAACCTTGTTACCTGGTGTGAGACAGTGTGGCACCGAGTTAATCAGCACTGAGCTCAGGCATCCACTGTGTGCTGTGAGCAGCTGAAAACAGCGGCCAGGGGACAGTACAGGTC
>JAWWLV010000030.1:4146853-4208321 GCA_035041135.1 Platyrinchus mystaceus
ACCCCCTGTCCCCAGCCCTTGTCCTGGGGTTGGAGAGCTATTAAGAAGAGGGGAGGTGGTTCTGGAAATGTTTTCATTGTTTTCAATGTTTTCAACAGCAAATTGCTGTTCTTTTTGGTGTAAATTTGCTGTTTCAGCTTCTGAAGTTCACCGTTTAGGAACGCTTCCAGGGTTAATGTCTAGCTGACACCTACCAAAAACCTTACCCTCCAAAAAATCTGACACCTGCCAAAAACTGGCCCAGCAAGCCTTGTGCAACAGGGGCTGAGCACATGAAATGCCTGCTGTACCCATCCCTCCTCCTTCTCATCCTGCTTCCATTGATGCTCCTGGGAAAAGGCAGGACCTGGAGCTGTTGGAAGGAATGTTTGTGTGGGAAGGGAACTTGGCTTCTCTAGTGAATACATCATATAGAATAAGTAACCATTTATGTGTTAAGCAAAGCTTTATGAAAGACAAATAGAAAAGGGAGGCCCTTTTGACAACTCGGAAAGTTTTACTGTGGTGCCTGACATCTTCTGGACTTGAAGCCTGGGCACCCCTTGTGGGTCTCAGTCTGCTTCAGAGACCTGAAGCAGGATTGGTGCTGCCCACCCTGGTTTCAGCTTCCTGGGGCTCTGACACTGCAGACCTTGCTGCTGTTTCCATCATCCTTCAGGACTGGGACAGGAGTGGGGTGTTTGTAGGGCATACATCTGTGGTGGGTGCACAGAGGGTGCTTGTGTGCTGCACAGCAGCTTCCCACTTTCCTGCCCAGCTCTGAAGGAGGATCAAGAAGATCCTCTTGAAATTCGACCTTTTTTTCTCAGTTTTACTCCTCATATTTAGTGTCTGCTCCCTCCACCCTTCTTTCACAAAGCAGCCCAGTAATCAGATGACATCCCTGACTCATGCTGCCCAGATGTGCATGATGGGGCCTTTCTGTTTGTTAGAAAAAGCCTATTGATTTAATTTCTGCATACTTATTCAAGCTAATATGGAATATGTCACTGATGGTGGTGCGTGAAATCGAACAGAGTCTGAAAAAAACCCAGTGAAATATTAAATAAACCTTGCCAAAGCATGGGGAGGAGGTGGAGGTGAATGTGCAATAAGGCTACGTGGTGCCATGGCTGCTGCTCCACCTCTCTGGCTGTATAAAGGCTGTGTGCCCCTGGCTTCTGGGACATGTTGGCAAGGCCACCTGAGCTGGTCAGACACCAGCACTGGTCACTGCTGGGGAACAGGGGTGGAAAGCCATGTCAAATATGGTCAAGCTTGTATCCAAACCCTTCTAGCTCCTGTGCCATGGGGAAACTGCAGCTGTGGCTCTGGAGGTGATGCTGGCAGAGCAGTGCACTCAGTGGCTACCTGGGATGGGAGAAGGACAGGACCTTTCCAGGACCTGTCCTACCTAAAGCAAGGAAGAAGAGAGCTGTCTGCCAAGGTGGATATACTGTTCCTGTCACCAGCACGCCTTGGCCTAAGCAACACCAGCTGTCATTCTCACTGTTACACATAAATCCATATTTATGCATGCAGAGGCACCTGGAGAGCATGTAATAAAGCAGACCCAGCTGGGCTGGCTGTCCAGTGGCTGTGGGGAAAGCCTGTCAGACAGCTTTCCCTGGGCTCTGGGGTAACTTGCCACTAGATGTCACAGTGTGCTTGGGTTTGCAGGGACCAGGAGTGCCACTGGCACTGGGGACCCCCAACCAACCCACCCAGAGCGGGGCAAAACTGCTCCCTAAAATCCCTCCGTTGGACTGGAGCACACAATTAGCATCTTTATGCCTGTTCTTGTCCTCCAGAGCAGTTTGGAAACATTCCTAGCTTTCATGTGTCATTCAGCAAAGCCTGAGAGACAAACAGGGGATTGGAGAGGTTCACCTGGTGCCAGCCAGGTGAACCTCAGGGGACCCCTGCCCTGGCTGATGTTCAGTGGTCCTGCTCCCACTGCAGCAGTGTCCCACCCTCGTTAGCAGGAGGTACTTTGGCAGGAGCACCCCGTGTGTGTCTCAAAGCTCTTGCTCCAGGGAGGACATGTTTTGCCAACAGTCCCATTCCCGCCGGCACGAGGGGAACAGAAGCCAGCACTCATACAGCTGTGTGGAGCTGACCTCTGCCTAAACTATCCCAAATGGCTATTTATAGGCACACAGGAAACCATGCTGGACTCTGCACTTCCTCTCCCATCTGAGCTGAATCTTTAATCAGCTTGGCAGCACAGGGAACATTAATTTTGTGTGCTTTCTCTTTGAGCTTTGTGCTGGGCAGTGGTAGGATATGCACATGGTCACCTCTGGGCAGGTTGGTGACGAGATAGATAAGTCATCTTCTGAACTTGTTACAGCTCTATAAAAATTGTATATTGTTAAAAGACTAGGAGCAGATTAGGGTGCATTTGCTAAATAACGAAAGAATGACAGATTTATAACCTCCTGTTTGAAGTGATTTATGTACAGACCCAGACTGGTGAGGCCACCTGCCCTGCACCCAGGCAGCTCCTGGGGAAGAGTAGCTGTTGAATTAGTCATGGCATCATTGTGCTGTCTTCATTTACCACCAAAAAGAAGAATGCCTTCACCAATCTCAGAAGAACAACTGGCACAGCCAGGTGCTATCTGGGTTCAGTGGGATCCTTTCCCTGTGTTCAGTGGCATTGCTTGAGATCAGGATACGCCCAGCCTGAGCAGGGATCTTGTGCTCTGGGCACTGGTCCAGCCTGGAGAGGCTCCCTCCCTGCACATGGGGATGTTGGGTGGACGCAGGCATGTGGCCATGGGGGGCAGGGCTTGTGCCCTGCATGTGCTGGGAGAGGATCCACTGCCTGTACCCCCAGAACCTGGAGCACTGTAAATTAGAGCTGGTGACCTGGCTGTGTGACACTGTGCTGCCCGTACAGCGAGGAGTGTGCTCTCTCTGCCACAGACAAGATGGATGGGGTATCGCTGCAAGCCACCCGCTGCTATTCATTTTCACCACACGAATCTTCCTGACCAGTAACACATTATTGTTCTGCTTTGCCTGGGATTGCCTTTCCCTGTCTCCCCTTGGCACTAGTCCAGACTATCTACAAATCTTAGTCACAATTAGTGATTGTGCCTTAATATTAGGAGTCTTCCGAAATACTGTGCTGCTTTTTCCTCAGAGAAGGAGCTGAGTCTCCCTGTCATTCCCACCCCACCTGCAATAGCTATCACAGCTCAAGGTGCTTGAGCAGAGCTGGGTGCTCTTCTAGAGAGGAAGGGTTTACTGGTTTAGGGCCACCCTTCGGTGCTGGGGGGCTGTAGCCCAATTTCAGCTCTGGGGAAATGGTGTAGCCTCACAGCATTCCATAAAAGCATCACCACAACCTGGCTCTTGCTCCAAGCAGCCAGTTGTGGGTGAGGACACCTTTATGAGCCCCCAAAGGCATCCAGAGGGTGAGGAAGGAACCTTCTCCTTCCTAGAGGTACGGGTGAACATGGGAGGATGGATTTGTCTAACAGATTCACTGCTGTAGGAGAGTGCTGGGAATTAGAACAGCAACTCTTTGAAGAAAAGCCCCAACGTTGCAAAAATTAACATAAATCTAATTTTCTGCAGTTATCACCAATCTTAGATTAATTCTGCAGCATGACCAAACTGCTGCAGGTCCCCACACTAGTATGTTAAATATGTACCACTGTATATACTGAATGTGATCTCCAGACACATGAGGGCTTTGGGGGAGAGTGCAGATAAGGGTGGGCTGGGAGGCAGCTGCCCAAGAGCTCTGCAGGAACAATCTGTGGGCACAGACACATGTAGGGCCCTGAGTTTCCTTTCACTTGTTGGGATTTTTTCACTCCTGTTCTGTTCTGTCACCCTCAGGTTTGTCAAGTTTTAGTCTGCACCAGCCAAAGAGCTGGATTTGGAGCCTGGCCATTAAACTTCCCCAAGGAAAGTCCAGGGCATGCTGAAGAGCTGTGTGGCTGTTAGCCCAGTTCTGGGGAAGACCCAGCAGTGGGGCTACAGGGCAGGTAACTTGCTGTCCCACAGGCAAACATCCTCACAGCCAGAGGGTTTGACAGAGGCTTCAGCACTGCTTTGTTCCTTCCCTAGGGCCATGTGGATATTCCTGGAGGTGCAGTGCATTAGTTTCTCCACCTCCTGAAGGCAGAACCAACTTTTTCCCATTTATTCCACTCCCATGTGGGCTGGGAACACAGCACAGACTCTGCTGCACTCCCTGTGGCTGAGCACAGTGCCCCAGAGCTGGGATCTGCTGGTGCCAGGGGAGTCTGCACTACTCACAGTCAGGAAGGTGCCTCCAGGCTCTGCTTCAGAGCTGCCCAGCTCATTAACATCCTAACGCCATGTGTGATGGAGTTTGTCCATCCAAATCCCTGTGCATGGTGCCTGTTGAGGGCAGCACTGCTCTTCCAAGGAGAGGAGTGGGCAGTGGGCAGTGCTGGATGGTGGGCAGTGCCCTCGGGCCCCCCACCCCGGCACCCCACGAGTGTCTGTGGGTCCTGCAGTGGGGCTGGGGCTGGGCTGGGTGCACACACAACTTACAAGGCTCCTGTGCCCGCTGCATCCAGCGTTTTGACAGCAAAGGACTGTGATCACTCACCAGGCTCCTGTAGAGCTTGTCCAGCTCTGGGAAAGAGAAATTCCTCCTTGGGGCCTTTGTTGGAAGCGGTTGGATGGCAGGGATTGTGATGGCTCTGCTTCAGGGCTGCCCCTTCCCAGATGAGGAGGCAGTGATGATGGATGTCCCACAGCCAGCAGGTCTCCAAATGGGAACAAGCCCCAAAACCATTCTGTGCCCAGTGAAGTGCAGAGGAGAGAAGCTGCCCAGTGTCTGCCTGAATTGTCTGGCTCAGCATCAGACCCAGCTGAATCAAGGGGCATTTTTCCCTTGATAGAGATCTCCACAACCAGCCAGCCAGGACCTGGGATCCACCTACATGCTCAGGCAGGGCAGTGAGCTGGAGTGAGGGGGTGAGAAGAGTAAGGACTTTGACTGGGATCCCAAGACTGCTGAGCATTTCAAGACAACCCATACACAGAAGCAGAGCCCACATGCAGTCCCAAGGTATGGGATCCACCCTCAGCTTGTCCCAGGGTCGCCACAGCAGCTGGCACAGGAGGGATCTGCTGCTGCCAGGAGAAGGGAGCACACGATGTTCAGGGAGGAGAGGTCAGGTCTCTTCCTGTTTAGATGTTTTCAAAAAAATGCTTGAGCATTTTAGCGGAAAAATGACTGAGGGAACCATCCAAATTAGGAAACAGGAAACACTGCACAAGCATAAATATAATTTTGACAGCTGAAATGAGAGGCAAGTGGCTGCCAGGTAGGGCTGGTAATCATGCTGCTGGGCCAGCAGCTCATATTGGAGCTCAGCAGCCAAGGGGCATGTTCTCACTGCCAGGCACAGGGACATACCTACCCAGCAGTGTTGTGCCAGGTACCAGAGCCAAGCCACTGGGCATCTGTCATCCTGGATTCCCCCAACACAGTGCCAATAGTCAGCAAGATTTGTCCTTCTAGTGGGGGAGTCCCAGTGTTCCCAGCAGTGGATGCTGAAAACTATGGCACTAAAATCAGAAGTTTTGTGGAGTATAAATAGTGGCAGAGTTCCCAGTGCCAGGTTACCTGTGCAATGACATTAGCTGTTCCAATCTAATGTCAGCCCTGCTTTTGACTCTCTCCCCTGCAGCAAATCACTGAACCTCCCCAAGCCCTAGCCATATGTTAAGTTGATGTAATGCTGCTTTTAAGTCTGTGCAGTTACTCAATTACTCCTGCATCTGATTGTAAGTAATATGCCCTGAGGACTTTGATTCAGTTTTGCCCATTGATTTGCTGTGTGACCTTGGGCACCACATTAAATGCACTTTCAATATTCAAAGGAATTGTGCTCATTTACGCTCATGATCATGCTATCCAAACTCCTACTCTGCTCCCAACTTTCCAAGCAGAGTCTGCTTGTTATTTATTGCTAAATTTAAAGATAGAAGCCAACTTAAAATACAAAAGAGATCTGGGGGCCCAAGTTCCATTCAAATTCACCTCAAGCGAGTTTCAATGGAGCTTGAAGAGTCTAAGAAATGTAGCTACTTCTGAAAATGTCACCCTAGCTGTACCTGCAGGGTCTGACATTCCACAGACACCTGAATTACTCAGGCAAGCTCCCCTTGCTGATCCAACCCCGATGGCTGTGGAGCTTGCAGAGCACTAAGTATGCACATATTTAATGTCTGCTCGTGCTGGAGGGGGGGGATGCCTCAAAGTGAAAACTGTTGTGCATTTAAAGGTGTTCTTCCTCAAAAAGTTAGATAGCTCTTCTCAACCTCAAGCTGAGCAGCCCCTAGATACCTGGGGACATTTTGGAGGGGCTGTGGAGTGCTGTATGCTCTGTGTGCTGGAGGAGTGAGCTGTGGAATCAGGGAATGGTGTCTGTTTGCAGAGAGGTCTGCTGGAAGAACAAGTGGCCAAGGGAGAAGTGTGGACAGAGCTTATCCTGCCACTGGGGTTGACCCCTGACTGTGATGGTGCAAGGTTTTTGGGAGTGTTTTCTCTTGTGCATGTTTGTATAAGGAGCAATTGTGGTTTTTCCTTTAACTTTGTTGAAGATTGCTGTGAAACAACATGGACAAGGAGCAAACCTGTTTTCTGAATATTTTAAGAATTTGTGCCTCTGTGTATGTTGATTGAGAGTAAACGAGGCTTGGAAAAACACCCGTATGGGTTTACCCTGGGACCATTCTGGGAGTAAGCACACAAAAATAACCCCTTCCTAAAAATGTTCTTTGCAACCCCACCCTCCAGGAGTGATCTTCCCTGCAATGACCCCAGCCTGGACAGCACTGGCAGCCTAGGGCTGAACTTCTGCTCTTGTTCATACTCAGCAGTTACTCTTAAGATACAAACAGCTCCCTGGAGTCAGGGATTGAATTGCTGAGGAGCCACATTCCAGGCAGAGGGATAGAGGATTGCAGGTCTGTCTGCCTGTCACCCCAACCCAGTGAAAATCCAGTGGCAGGGGCCAGGGGGTTGGAGTGGGACCTCAGTGATGGCAGCAGCAGGATTTGCTCCCCACTTGGTGCTCCCCTCTGTGCCTGTAGTGCAAAGGATTTAAGCTGCAACAACTCTGCACTGCCATCAGTGTGTTGGTGCTGAGAGCAGGTTGTGTCAGAACACCTAATAATGTGATTTCTACAAATCCTCCAGCTTCTACATAGCAAGCCTCAAACCCCCGAAATAGTTGTGAGGGCAGTGATAGACTTGAGTGGTTTAAATAAGTAAAGCTACAGAACTCAGCTGTGCTCTATTTTCTTTGAATTTGCTTCCTTTCCACTGCTTTTTTAATACTGAGACATAATAAATAATGTTAAATTCCAGATCACCCATGGGTCCAAAATTTAGCTGTAACAGGGACTGCTGCCAACTTTTACAAAAGGATTTTGCTAACATGAAAGAAAAATAACTCATACATAATAAACACTCCTCCTGACCCACGTTATCCTTTTGCATTTAAGGTCAAATATCTCTGAAAGGAATAAAAAAAGGAAGATAAAGGAGATACAGAGAGTCAGCTGCAATAACAAACCAAACCCCTGCATGAAGGTCCTCCCATCAGGGTTTGGATATTTAAACTGTTCACAGCTGCCACTACATTTTTTTCTTGGCCTGAATAACGTAAATACTGGGCTGGGTAGTGCTTTCCTTTACACTGGTGTAAATCCAGGCTGGAGCTCCAACCTTGACCTGACTATGCACACACTTTACCCCTGGAACCCCTGCCCTTTGCTAAGGGGACCTGCTTCCTCAGAGGAGCTTGCCATCCTTTGATGCTCTCTGCTGTGCTGAATAAAGGGCTAAATTCCTCTTGTTTCTTGAAATAAACTTGCAAACCCCTTGACCTTCCTGAGCTGGAGGAATATGTTTACAGATTGTTTAATTGCATTTGTCTTCCTGAGCGTGTGAGAGAGGCAGCGATGTGGTTGAGGGAAGGGGAGCTGTGTGACCAGCCCATTTTGATGTCAGAGATAAGACACCAATGAATCCCATCCACTTTGTAGTGTGCAGCCATTCCCATTACTTTTTGGAGGAGCAAGGAAAGGAATTATTTAATGTAATCCCTTGTAATTTTGCTTTATATCAAGTTCATGACTAAGCAGTATAACCTTTTTTGTTGTGTTATCTATTCTCACGACATCTTCCAGGACACTGGGGCTTGTGGACTCCTAGAAAAATATCAGGAGGTAATTTTGCAACAGCAGCTCTTTTCTAGAGTTACACCATCTAAACACATCTGCTTTACACTTTGATTGCTGTCTGAAGTCAGGGGAGCCAGAAGAAACAAAGCTTATTAGAGGACAAGAGGCAAAATGCAAGCAGGGGAGGTTACTGGTGTACCTAAATTGAAGTGTAGAGCTTTATTTAAAGGCTGTAGCAGCTGGAAGAAGCTCCTTAAGACAGAAATCATCTTTGCTCTGAGGCTACAGCACTGGGAGGCCTCCTGGGTGTCATCACCAGGTACTTGTAATAATGTCATCATTTCCAGGACTCTTGGCATGAGCAGCATGGCAGGAAAGGAATTGTGAAGGGTACCTGGCTGAGGATAATGGATAGGAGGATGAAATTGAGAGGAAAAACTTAATTGGAATTAACTAGCTGAGAAAAGCCTCTTGATCTGTCAGACAGTGAAACTGCCTCCCAGGAGCAATGGTATAGTCCCAACCACGTGGGCATTTAAAACCAGTCTAATGTCTATGATTCCCTGAGTTAACTGGAGTATCTCAATAATTGGAACTGACACAAAGATTTATCTCCTTTGATTGACTAGCTTTCATAGAGGCTCATCTCTTTGTGGTGCTGCACAGAGCTTTCAGGGCAGCTGTTTGCACTTAAACTGCCAGGAGCTGACAGTGTGTATCCATTTCAGCTCTTCAAATGTGTTCTTTGAAAAAACACTTAAATCACTGGAATAGACAGTGCTAATCAGTCTGCAAGAAAATGGAGCATCCTTACCTGGGGCTCACTGCTATAAATCTCCCTGTGCCAGTGCTCGGCCATCCTGCAGCAGCAGGGCCATTTAGGAGCATTACTGCCAAACGCCCAATCAACCTGAAAAATTGGGCTGATTTTGGCCAAGGCAATAAAGGGAAAAGGTGTTTTGCCAAATGTATAAAAACAAATGGTTGGTATTTCAGCAGTTACAGTAGATAAGGATTAATCACACTAAGATGATGGAAATTATCTCCCATGCTGGTTTCTTTTCTGATTTTAGAAAAGACAGTGTGTGGTAGGGGAGGGGTGAGGTCCTGTAAGGGGCTTTGTATTTGGCTTTGCCCGCTCATTCACCACTGTGTGACCTTGTGCATATCTCCTCTCTCGCTCTGCCTTCTCCCATTCAGCAAAGGCCTTCAGAGAATCACCTTCCCCTGTATTTTGGTCCTTTCTGAAGTGTGCAGGTAGAACCTGGGGAACTAGATGTCTTTTTTTGCTGTGGAGAAGCACAGCACTTTGGAAACCAGAATTTATGGAAATATTAACTCTCAAGCTGTTTATTGTGTGAGATTTATGAGCTAGGGTTGGATGCAGAGAGAGGAATAAGCTCTTGCTTCCAAAGCTGAAATCCATTTGGCATGTTTGCTAATGGCAGCACCAGGACAAGCTTCAGGTCATAGCTTGTGGCTGTTACTTCATGGTTGCAAGGCTGTAGGAGGTCTGACTCACAGCCTGACTTCTCAGCTTAGAGACACAGCCTCTCCCAGGCACACCTGCCTGTAGGCATGCATTTCTGTGGAGAAGTTACACAACTCCAGTCTGCAGTGACAGAAGGCAGAGCAGCACTGCTAGCTCTCCTGCAGGTTTCCTTTGAGCTCTAGTCCACAGTGACAACTTTGCTCTCCTTCCAGTGGCTGCCCTGCCTGGAAAAAGGGAGCTTTGTGCCATGAGGATTTCTGTAATGTTTCCCACTGGCTGAGGTCTTGCTCTGCCACTAAACCTTTCAGGTCACTAATGGGTAGCTGTGATGTTCTCACTCCTCAGCAGGCTCCTCCACTGGCATGGGAGGTGTGGGGTGTGAGGCATTTCCTCTGCACTAGGATGTGTCTGTGTGTGAGAGTTTGTGTGAGAAAAAGGAAGCAAGAGAGCAAAACAGGTGGGAAACAGGTGGGAAAATAGGAGGATTCCTCCCTATGGACACAGCCCCAGTCTCTGGTGAGCCCATGGGTGACAAGGGGGTGCATATTTGGAAGGTGGGCAGAGAGGCAGCTCTGTGATCTGCCAGGCTGGGAGATGATGGTGTGAAAGTGTGCCAAAGCCATGAGGAAACCACCCATTCCTGTCCCTGTATCAGCCACATCCCAGTCACCAGTGCCTCTGGATTCTGGAAGGCTGAGCTCCTCTCTATGTCAAGGCACTTCAAGGTTTCATGGTACCTGATCAGCTGTACTTTGCTGTTCACTGCCTAAATGACCTAGTTGGGGAAATGAATGTAAATGAAATATGCTCATGTTTTGCCTGGAATGCTGTCAGGTATATGAGGATAATACTCTGATTTACTTTTGAAGAGCAACTAGTTATAAAGGGGTCTGCAAACGTTCTGTTGCTTGTAAAGTTTCCTCAGGAGATCACCTGTTCTGCTGAGCCTGACTATCTTTGCATTTTGGGGTGTTCCTTTTCTCAGGGGGCAGCCCAGAATGCCCCCACTGAACTAGCTGGGCAGGGTGTGACACAGAGCCCTTTTGCTGACCCACATGGACAAAATGCAGTGATGGTGTCCCTAAAGTGTCCTGGGAATGTCCCTAAAGTGTCCTGCTGTGGGAAGGCCCTGCTGCTGGTTCAAACACGCCACGCTGGGAGCAGGGAGCATCCTCTCTGTTTGCTGCACACTTGGCTCAGGAGGGCTTTGCTTCTGCCCCACCATTCCCAGGCTGGTTTTCCACACCTGTTCTCCTTCAAAAAGTCCTTGAATAGCGCTGGCCTGAAGCTGTCAGCTCGTCTTACAAGCCACAAATACTGCTGCTTCTCATGTTGTGCAAGAGTGCAAATAAATATTAGTTGTAAAATGATTCAGTCTTTATGAAACCCAGCTAGACTGCTTGGCTTTTAATAGCATCAGCCCCGAATTACACGTCTGGACTAGACATGGTGCAGAGATGAATTTCCTTTAATTTGTTCCAGAGTAGCTCGCCATTTAATTTAACTGAGCAGTTCCTTGTTCTCCTATTCTGGAATGATGGATTGTGAAATGCACTCCTTTAAATTAATCCAGACACTTGATTTCTGTCAGCAGCGTAATCTTTCTCAGTGGTATGCTAAGTATGCTTTTAAAAGGTATGGTGAATATGAATGATATGCACTTGGTTGATGATTTAAGTGTTTACACTTTCCAAACATCACAGAAAAAACAAATGTGGCTTAGCTGCATTTTTTTTATAACCTACCAGAAGTGATCATTCAAATAACATCAAAAGGACTTAAATGGATTTCTAAATTTGATGGTACAAGTGAGGGCAACTCCCCTCTCATCAGAGAACCATCATTTTGAAATGGGGCTGAGCAAAGCTTAGACTGTTACTGATTGCAGGGCTTCCATAGATCATCCAGAAGGATTTCTATTGGAGCCATTAATGGTAAAATATTTCATGTGGGTGCTGTCACTGCTTACGCTGGCTTGATGTTGCAACGGAGCAGTGTCTTTTTTTTTTTTTCCCCTCTTGCTGTTTTTACTTCTTAAAGATGAAGTGAAGCTTTTCTGGAAAGGAGAAAAGAGGGAGTGTATGAATATTTGTATTTGTATATTGCCTCCTTTACAAGAACTGCAAAAAGTTATAGTGAGGTTGAGTAAGTGATATTGATGTAAACCAACCCATGAGGTCCTATCAGCCCAGACTCTCCCTCACTCCCTGTTATCAGAGGTAAGGGCTATGTGAATGCCACAGCTAGAAACTGCACAGCATTCCTGTGTCCAGCTGGAACCTGGCAGCAAGGGTTATTCTTAAATGTGGGGAGACAAGACAAATCCTCCTGTCACAGAAATATGTGGCTGTGTTTTGTAGGCAGAGGTAAATGTCCCTAAACACATTAACTACAGTACACACCTACCCATTCATTCTCAACAGGTTTACACCTGCAGGAAAGGACACATCTACATGTTTAACTTCTGGCCTTGGCTGAGATCTGGGTTCCTAATTTCTATGTAGTGGCAGCATGTTGGAAAGGGTGGTTGGAATCAGGCAGCCTGAATCCTTTTACTTCACTGCCAGTGCTGGACATAGATATGGTATCTTCTCTGGAAAAGAGATTTAGTTCCTACTGAGAAATATGTAAAATTGTATTATCCCAAGATGTTTTGCAGAAAGTGAGAAGCTGTTTTTCTGCAGGGCACAACCTACGAGGTGTTTCCATGTGCTGACATCCTAGTACTGACAGAATAATGTACTTTTTTCTTGGTCCTTCTAAAGCCTATTACAAAGGGAATGCATACTTGAATGTTTCCTTGCCTAGGTAGCTAATGTGTACCTTGCAACTTCCAAATCTAACTCTGCACCAGCCTGTGACATTTGTCTCAAGTAATGTTGTGGATAGTTGGCAAACAGAGGAAACTCACGTGTGTTTTATACCATTCTGACTTAGACATCTTTATTTGCCTCACTGCTTAAAAGAGAAGGTGAAGCTTTGCAATCTGCTTCACACTCCTTGCCAGCCCTCTCTCAAGACAACACATGCTGTTGTGACCTGTCAGCTCCATGTGCTTTAATAGCCTACACTGCCAAGCCATCCAAGGAAAAATTGTTTGGCTCAATAAAAGGGTTGTATTATGTCTGAATGGACACAGCCTCCCATTTCAGGTAGGCTGGCACCAAGCTTTGCTCCAGTGTTAGGCAAGGACTGAGTACTGCTGAAATCTGAGGTGAGCTAGAGCACACCAAGGTCTTTTGATGTGAAGTGCTTTTATGAATAGGTTTTAGTGGTTCAGGTGGTTTAGTGTCAGCATTTCTTTTTTTGAACTTCTTAACAGCAATCTTCTTCAAATTCAAAAAGTGTGAAGAAATCTTCTGTTGAGTTTTGAAAGCCTGTTATAGCCAAGCAGCAAAATAACCAACCCAAAGGTTTTGAGGTCTTAAACCTGAACTTTACTGGGCTTGCTACTTTTCCAAAACAGAACCTGAATGTAAAATTGGTTTGCATTAGTGCCTAGATAGTGAGTGCCTTTACACCAGCACCTGGTAGTGGAGGCCTTGTGATCGACTAGAGATGTTATGAAAGATATAGCCAGGTATCCTAAATGTGTATTAAATTAGAACTAAGATCCAACTGCCTTCTGTCTTCACACTGCTGTGTGACAGGAGCACTGGCTCAGTTAGTCTCCAGACCTGGGCTCACAGCCTTTCTCAGAGCCAGTTTGTTACCCTGAATGGGTGCTGTCAGCTCCCCCAGGAGAGAATCTGGGAGTGGTTGAAAGATGTCACAGAGACGACAGAACCGAAATTTGGGCATCGATGACTTTGTTATCCCCTAAAATCAAATCACAACCACAACTAAGGCTGAGTTCTCAGAGTTGCACTGTGTGTACTCAACCTGTCTCACCAGACCTCAGCCTGGGTGCTGAAAGCCTCTGAGTTGCTTGCCAGGGGCTTTGCATGTGCTGGTGTGATCCACAGGCCAGCCGATAACTCGGCACTGCTGCAGGGCTGTGCTCCATGTGGGCCAGCCAGCTCGGGTACTCTTGACATTCCTGGATGTCTTCTAAACATGCAGTGCTGATAGAAATGTTGTTTAAATATTTGTGAGTTATTTAAAAATAGTGCGTCAAATAAGGGGCCTGGTGACGCCCGACAGATCTCTGGCTCGGACCGGGGCCTCGGTGCAGAAGGAAGAGGTCAGTACGAGTTATGTACACAACTTGGGCTCTGACGAGAGACACGCTGGATCCATCAAACACAGGGCCTGCTGGAAAGCCCCCATGCACGTGGGGCCCTGGGGCGAGGCAGTGAAGTGGCTCCGAGTGGCCGCAGATGGCCTCGAGACTGGAGGGAAGATGCTCGGCCACCCTCCAGCAGGTCCATGGCTGGGGAGGGAGGTGCTGCCTGGGGTTTGGTCATTCCCTGGTACCTGGGGGCTGGGGGAGTTGGGTGTGCAACCAGAAACACTCTCTGGCTCCTGGAGGACCACCAAACTGTGCCAGGGCTGACAGGCATCCCCACCCCGTCCTGAGCTCCTCAGGCTCTCTTAATATTTCCCCTGCTTGGTGGCCATCTGCATTTTTAGAGAACTAAATTTTAGAAAGGGGGGAATGAATTTTCAATCCCACCATGACTGAGGGCTTTCAGCAGTTTCTTCTCACTGTTAATAGTAGAGCATTTTAGGTCAGTACAGGTGGGTGCAGGACAGAGGAGAAAAAGGATTCCCGTGATAGACAAGAGAGCTGGACATTATCTATTCATTATTTTAAATATTTATTTCCCAAGCTCTAAAATATTTATAATATATTTTAAAAGCTGATTTTATATGTGAAGTGTATTCTCTTCTTTTAGTAAACAATTATCATGCAGAGAATAAAATAAGCTCCCGGGCATTGCTGAGATACACTATAGTCTATTAAGGAGGTTGAGCCTACTGTAACATATGAATCTGGTTTTATGTTGCCTTTAAATCGATTTGACATCAATTCCAGACCTATTGTAAAAATGAGATACATGATTAGAAGCACCGCTGTCATCTTACCAAGGTATTCCCACTTTTTAGAACTACTGCAAAGGAAATGAATTTTAAAGCATTCAGACTATTGATCTGTTTCTTGGCTCTTGTCACAGTCCATAGAATGGCTGTGAGGGGAGATCCTCTGTAGTTCCCTGCCTAGACAGCATATATTGTACTTTTGGAAAATGGATTTGCAAGTTGCTACTTCAATTTTACACTTTGCCTTACAGATACTGATCTGCAGTCTCTTTTTATTCCCTCTCATTGGTTGCTTTATTGTTGCTTTCTTTGACATCTTCTTCTCATTTGAAGTGCCAAAGTGAAAAGCCAAAATTAGTCTCAGCTTCTCAGAGGTCCAGGCACAAGCTGTTCCCCTTTTCAGATGAAAATGCTACTGTACTTACAGATTTTATTGAGGCTATTTATTGAAATCTTTTGGCTGTTATTTCTCCCAAATGACAATTGCATTTTCAGAAGTTTGCCATGGCCTAAAGTTAGTGATTCAAATGAAAAACTTAGGCTTATGTCATAGAAATGAGGATATAGAAAAAAACCCCACAGAAATACAACTACAGTGTTTTCTGGGAAGGTCTCGAAGATTTCCAAGAATTATCTGCTTATGATAAATTTGAGCCAGGAAAAGAGCAAATGGCATCAATTGTATCATAAAATCAGTCCATAATGTAATGATTGATTTGTCTCAAATTGACTACCACTACTTTTTCCTTCTCTGTTATTGACACATTCCTGAAAATAGATTAGTAAGCAGTTGGCAAACCTCTTTGAGAAAGTTTCAGCTTATGGGGGGATGCAGATTGATCAAGGTCACTGGTATTAGTTGCTCACACCAGAAAGCAGATCTGCCAGCTGTAGGTAAGATCTGTGGGTTCCCAGTTATTCATCTGGACAAAATTATGGCATCAAGAATGGTTGAAAATAATGAAACAGGGACATGAATGTGAAAAAACTGAACTACTGTGGAGAATTCAAGACGGTATTTGTTAAATCTCTTTAAGTAGTATTCTATCAAAACCTGATTACCTTTCAGATTTTGCTTTTCTAATAATCAGTTTCCATCAAATCAAATCAAATCATTCAGTGATCATTCAATTAAATAACCAATAAATTATCTAAATTTTCAAAGTTTATATATTCTAACTCTTCTTATATATGTGAGCCACCATATGTAATAAAACACTTCATGTTCCTTTGCATCCCATTGCTCACACTGACGGCAATACCACACCAATGGCAAGAGCACTGGGCCACCAGTTCCCAAACTCTGGCACCAAGATGTCTTTAATTCTCTGACATCTCTTTAGCTCAAAAGCAAGAAGTTCTCAGAAAAACTCAGAAGCAAACCTGTTCTCAGGAGATTTCCAACCAAGCACATCTGACTGCATGTACAGATAAACTCAGGATGGCACTTGCCTGTTCCTGCTTCCTGAGCTGTTAAGACATATTGTTAGAAATAGAAATTGTGTTTTCATGTGTAAAATCAGTCTGCTAAAATTAGGAGGTCCTGGCTTTGGCTGATTGGTGAAAAATTAACCTGTCTAACTGCTTTGATTTGTTGCTGGAATGAGCATCCACTGGATCTTTGAGGAATCCTCTGTCCAACTGCTTTGTTCAACAGCTGAGACATAATGAGGATAGGAAGGAAAATAAGCACAAGGTACTGTTCTGCATTTCTGGTCAGGCAAGAAACAGCTGTTTTTCAACAGCTATGACTGAAAGAGGATCCAGAGTTTGGGTACAGATCCTATTTGTCTTGGTTCACAGCAATATCAAAGCAGTCCAGATGAAAGGACTGTCTGTGTTCCATGTCATCCGCTTAACCAGGGATGGTGGCACACTGCAGTTTCTTGAGGAATTTTTATCTTTGGCACTGTTTCCCTACATACCAAGCCCAAAACCCAGTGCAGTGGCAGTGCTGCCATCTGAAGGGTTCATGTCCTCACAGAATCTCTGCTGCCAGAGGCATCAGGGGCTTGTGCTGCACTGGCTGGGCAAAGGAAAAGCTCAGAGTGGGTTTGGGAACAGCTTTATACCTGCAGGCCTGGTCTATGTGTCAGAGGGACACAGCAGCATAGAAGTGACTCTTGTTAGTTATTTTGTATAAAAAGTTTTATTTCCCAAGTGTAAGAGTGTCATTTCTAGAATGGATTATCCATCCATGTCTAAATTTCAGTCCTTTGGATTCATTTTCATGAGACATAGAGTGGGCAGTCTGGGTTTATTTATTTAAATAGCTGCAAATGTCTTCTGGTGAGTTTGTTCTCTTTATATACTACTGGACTGACAGTGATTCCGAGTTGGAGTAAAATGCTCCTGATTGGGTGTCCCTGGGAAGGGCCAGGGGGTGAATAGGTTGCAGAATCACTTCAGAAGACACAGAACATCACTGATTGTAGGGTGCATCTCAGCATTGAGACAAAGTGAGCTGCTTCTCTCCCTAACTGCTCCCTCCACGTAAAATTTCAGTGTTGAGCACTGACAGATGAGGGCTGTGTGGAACTCCCACCTAGTTCACCACGAGCTCTGATGTTTTTTTTCATTATTTCCTCCTCAGTTATGTACCATTTATACCGGTGTGTGTCTATCAGATAATCAAAGCAAATTTGGTGGTCTGGACAGGAATGGCCGATTACTTACTTGCTGCTGTATTCCTTCCCCTTTTTTTTATTTAAACTTGTAGCTGGTGGACTCAAATTCATAATTAGCATAATTTTCACAAGCAGTGGAGCTTTACATAGAAAACCTGAGCAGCTCTGCCAAAAAAACACAGCAGTGTCCACCTCTGTTCAGAGCTGGCAGGTCACTCATCACCACTCCCATGTCAGAGCCCCTTGGGGCTCACCTGCCAGAAGCAGATGCTGTACCCAAGCAGGCAGAGGGCTGTGAAACCAGGCTTTGTGAATGAGAGCAGGTTAAAGTCTGTGGCTTCTTAGGTGGGAAGAATTGAAAGAAGATAATTTTCTTTATCATACAATTCCACACATATTACATAGAAGAGCTTCATTATTTCTTCATACTCTGTCTTCTTCCACATGATTGTCTTGCTCTCCCATTTCATGTGATGTCTTTGGCAAAGACCACGGCTGTCCAAGGCAGGACACTGTGTTCACTAGTGCCTGGACAGGACCTGGCACACATGCTGGTTATGCTGGGACTTGCTCTTTTGGATTTGTTTTTCACATGAAATCCCTCTAGAGTTTCCTTCTAGGGAACATGTTAGTCTCAAAAATTTACTCTGGAGAGTAGCAGATCCCAGCCTGACTGCTTTGCTGGGAAAAGCACTTTGTTGTTTCCGAAATAATGTTACGTTGAATAAAAAAAGACAAGCATCAATGACAGTGCCCATGTGTGGTGTATGTAAAAAGAGATAAGAGTCAGCTGTTTCCAAATATCTCAGGTCCACATATAAGCAGGTTCAACCTAAAAGCTTCCTCAGGACCATTTCAGCAGCTTATTCGTTCCACTATGCAGGGTCTGCTCTTGCTGGACTGTAAATAAACCAAGCCCAAGTTCTCTTATGACTCTAGAAAGGCACTTTAATAACAAAGATGGCAAAACCTTTCAGAGTTGATACTTTACTAGTAGAAAAAGTAAGAAAATACAAGCAGCAACCATTTTTCTCTGCAACCTATGCAGATTAGTTTTGTTAAGCTTCAACAGTGAGAAGTTGACATTAAGGTGAATTTTTTTTTTTTTTCAGTATGCCTTCAATCCAGTTATATTTATCCAAAACATTGACTATGTTTTGGTAGGAAGAACTGAAATGAAGCCTTTGAGGTTACATTATTGATCAAGTGCTTTCCTTCCTCAGAAACCCGTGTTTGTGAGGGCAGATTTTGCAGAGCTCTGTTCCTCAGGCATCGTGGCCAATGCTCTGTGGGTTAATGCTTTCATGTAGAGATTTCAGAAGTGTCGGTGGCTCTGCCTTTAGTGTCACCTTTGCCTTTAAGTGGCTCTTGAGATAGGAGAAAAGTGACTGAGAAAATCAAAGTGCTTACTCTGCTCGTTTCTCTCAGTTGGCACAGGGTCAGGACTGTGATTTCACTCTGGGTACCCCTCTGTTCCCGGGCAGGAAGGTTTGACGTGGATTTTCATCTCTGGAGGAGAAACTCCTTAGGGAACCCCATGCAGGCACTACATTTCTCCTGAGCTTTTTCAAATTAAATGCTCTTGGTGTACCTATGAAACAAAATGTTATGTCCTTTTTTGCTACATTCTCTCACCCACGTTTTAGGAACTTCACTCGTTCTGAAAGAATTCTTCAATTTGTTTAGTCTAATCATAAAAGTTCCCTGAGAAAATCCCTGGAATTCATTGTGATAGCATAGTGTTTTCCTCTTTAAAAAATGCTTGGCTTTTAACAGCAGAAGGCAAAAGCTAAATTCCAGCTTGAGATTTGACCTGCTCTGATGGGAAGCAGATTGCACAATTTTAGTGGAAATAGAGCATCAGAATTAAGAGGAGGGAAGATCAAGTCATTGTCACTCACTGGACGAGGCAACACTGCTGTTTTCCAGGATCAGCAATTCCAGAGTATTTCCTTTCATAACAACACGGAGTAGTTGTGGTTATTGTAACAGCAGGTAAACAGCCATATAAAAGGACCAACTTCTTCTAAGGATACAGGAATAACAAGGACACTTTACCTTTTCTTTAATAAGAGGGTTTGTATTTGATTCTTAGTTCTGGTATTACGAGGGGAATTATCCCTGGTTTTTTATGTTGCAGGGATTTCTAGAAGAGGTAAGAGGTGCATTCCATACCACTTGGGGTTGTTGCGACCTAATTGTTGAAGGCTGAGTTTGGAAAGGAAGACATAAAAACTACAATTAACAATTACCTGGCCTGTCAGGGACCAAAATCCACAGCAGGAATTTCTAGACTTCAGGTCTGTGAAAATAAGCTTGGAAATGGGATAATGCTTTGTCTGCTGCAGGTTTCACTGGAAGGTCCCAGTGAAAGAAGCCAAGCAAAGTTCATTGGGAGGTGGAGAAAGTGGTGTGAAAGCCATATAGAAGATTTTCATCATGTGTTCAGATTTTGATGGTGAAGACTGTAAAAATCAGGTCTAAGTGGTTTTGAATGACTACAGCCAGACAAACCATGAGGATATGTTTGCTGTAATCCAGCAGACTTTTGAGCAACTTGGAGCCACACTGTTTAATCACATTTTTCAAGGGGAAAATCTGCTGTTATTTTCAGGGGGGCATTGAATGGGCTGATTATCTCACATAGATGCTTTCTGACAAGGAGACCAGAGTGATAAACAGATGCAACTTTTAAAATATGATGGGTTAACGTTTTGTCTTCACCTCAACAGCACTTCAGCATATCCAAGAGTCTATATTTAACAATATTAATCAATTTATAATTTGTTAATAATTAATTAATAATTAATTAATTAACAATATTATTTCCCTCTCTTTAAGCAAGGTTAAAGACTTTATTCCTCTTACTCTTGTCACAAGGGAAGAAAAATAGTGACACAGATTCCTGCTCGTACATCTTTCTCCCTGCAATATATGTATAAGCAGTTTTTCAAACCTGCCTTGCATCATAGGCATAGGCAATGATAAAGTTTCAGTCTTTGTCCTTGGGAAAAAAAATACTTTTGAGTCAGTGGATTTCCTTCTCAGGAATTTCTGGTTTTGCTAACCTGTCTTCTTTTTTTTCCTTTATTTTATCTGATTATTTTCCGTTTAAATCCTCTTCTAGTGAGCTTATTAATTTTCTCCTTTGTAACTTACAATTATTCCCCACCACCTTTAACATTCACATCTTTAACTGTCTTAATGTATTGCCTGTGTTTTGATCTGCATTTTTCTTCCCAGTTGGTCTAACTCATTAATTAATCATGTAGCTTTCCTCTGAACAACTTGTTTCCATAGAAATATCTTTCTTGATGCCTACTAGTATAGTCACAGCTGAAGTTAGATTTCCGGATCTCCTATGTTAACTCAAGATCATCAGTGAGGAAAACAGAAAACAGTTAATTTGGGATCTTACCAAGAGAAAGTCAGAAATGAAATTCCACTCAGTTTTGTTTCCTGAAAAGTGTTGGGTGAGGGAGGTGGTAAAAGGGAGTGAGGGGGAGAAAGGAGTGAGGTGATCTCTTGTAAATGTATGGGAAATATTCCAGTGACAGAGGAATTAAAATATGCAAGCAGTTTGGCTTTGATGCAAAGTGACTCCACTGCTTGGCACAGAGCCTGCCTGAAATAACTTCAGTAACTTGGGGGGTTTGCAGAGTTTTGGTTAAGTATGAGTGAGTGATTTAGCAGTGGCAGGCTTGTATATAAAAACAATTAATTTTGATCACACAGTACTTCGTGAAGCTGTTTAAAATGACCCCCTCTGGGGTTGTCTTTCACCATATTTGAGCAAGGTGGAATACGTCTGGTTTGGATTCTGTGCACAGAATCACTGCATGTGGTGGCCTACAGTAGGCTGATGGCTGGGGTTTTGGTCAAAGCTTGGAGTGAAGCCCATCAGAAAGATTCTGAAGAGCCTTCAGCAAGGGCAAGTGCTTCCAGAAAAGAGACAGCCAAGCAGCAATGAGCATCTGGGGGAAAAGATCCCGTTTTCCAGGCTTCATTCCCAAACAGTGACATAAGGTTTGAGGCTTTGGTAATGGTTTTGGTTGGTCCTTGGTGAGCTGCAGAGCTGAGAACTGAAAAGCCCAGGTGAGCAGGAAGTGTAAACTTTCTGTGTGTGGGCTGAACTTTCTCTAGCCAGGGAGATGCAAGGATTCCGTAAGTTCATGGTACTATAGGATAGATAAAACAATCAAAATAGAGGAACGTCCTTCCTTCCTGAAAAGCCTTCAGGAATCCTTCCCTAAGTGCTGTGTCCTACTGAAGTTGTTCACCCCTGAGATCTCCTGTGGGCTTTTTCTTGATCCCATGTGACACTAGGAACTTTGATGGCAGTTTACTGTTAAAGAGAGAAAAAATGACCATTTTAGGGTTATGTAGTGTCATTTCATTGGAAATGCCCAAAGGAAAATGGGTGGGAAAGAGAACTTGCATGCTCCAGTTGGAGCATTTCTATCATATGGGAGCAGTCTACAGATGTTATCCCCAGATTTAAATTATACATTCTGCCTCCCTAACCCAAGTACATAGCTGAGAATTTAATCAGAGCAGGGCGTGTACTTTATATATGGCTTTGGGTGGGTCTGGCAAGAAGCATTTTCTTGGCTAATCATAGTTAACACCATATATCACACTACCTTCATTTCCTTTGTGTTGTGCCACCCAGTGCCAATGTCAGACATCTATTTTATTGTGCCATATAAATTGTCCATTTAGGAACCAATTGCTCCAAAATAAATCATAAGTCTGTACAAATTTTGCATTTGATTGTTATTCAGAAAACTAATGATAATGAAACACACACATAAATTTTAACTTCATTAGGGCATAATATTCCTAAATGAGGTTGGGTAAAAGAGAAAAAACTCATTATTTGACTTCTTAAGTCTTCATTTGGGGGGGAAAAAAAAGCACCAAAAACAAAAGCAAACAAACAAAACCCCAAAACAAAAACAAACAAACAAACACCCCCCAAAAGCAACCCCATCCAGAAGAATTCTTATTTTAAATAGAAAATTTTTGCTATGGCACTTCATTCAATTTCTTATTTTTCCATCTGTGTTTTAAGGTTCAAACTATAAGAGCCTAAACATTACAAGAAGTAGTCCTGCAGAAATTTGGAGACTGGTCTGGTTTCCTGGAGTAGTTCATTGAGTTTGAATTATCTGTCAACCTCTGTAAATGAACACAGCATTCCACCCTTCTGTCTGCCCAATGGAACTGTAATGCCTGACAGTCCAGCAGACAAAATTATTAGAGATTTAAAGTTGACTTCTAGGAAAATAATTTTAAATGTATTAATAATAATTTTAAATGTGTTAATACTTTTGATATGTTCTTCTGAGACCAGCCTACATGACACTCAGTACTTGCTGACTATCCGTGCACAATGACTGTTCAGGCTGCAAAGGCTGATCATGGGTTTTTTTATTAGATTTTGTATTACATCATTAAAAGCAGAAAGTCAAATCACAGCAGCAATGAACTACAGCAAAAACAAAGAAACCCAGTCTGTTTCAGGTGTCTCAAAGCACAATCATATGTTTTTAGCACCCAGATTCGTTGTCTAAGTGCATTTGAATTTTTGAGACCACAAACTATTTTTTGTCTAGACTAAGTCCATGTAAGCAAAATAGAAGCACGGGTTCTGTCTGTTCCATGAAAACCACTGTGGCAAGGGTCCTCACTGTAAAACAAGCACATTGCATGGCCGGGTGGCCGTGGATATCGGGAAACAGACCAGTTGTAAGGATGAATCCCAGCTCTGCTGTGCTCCATCTGTGCTCCTGGGCACAGCCTCTCCTTGGCGGGATGCAGTATTTCCCAATTATTTGTGTGCAGTGCAGAGGCAGCACTGCTCTAGGTATTTGTTAGGAAGGAAAAAGTGGAAAAGTAGCTAATTTTGTAACGCTTTGAGGAACGGCGTTGGCAAAACTTTAAAACATCGAGGTGAGCCAGGAGGTGTTGATTTGCCTCCGCTCTGAACGGGGGGCAGTGGGGATGGGGTGGCGGCTCTGTACAGCGGGTACAGGCAGGGAGACCTCTGCCAGGTGCAGGCAGGGACCTGCGGGACACCCCTCCTGCGGCATCGGACCGAGCGGGGACACGGAGCGGAGACACGGAGCGGGGACACGGAGCGGGGACACGGAGCGGGGACACGGAGCGGGGACACGGAGCGGGGACACGGAGCGGGGACACGGAGCGCTCCACGAGGACAGGGAGCGCTGGGCGGGCGGGGCTGTCCGGGCGGGGCGGGCTCGGTCCGGGGCTGCGGCGGCGGGGGATGTTCCTCGCCCGGAGCAGGGCGGTCCCGCACCGCAGCGGAGCGGCGGCAGCGGCGGGAGCGGCCGCGGGGCTGCGGCAGATGACATCCCCCGGAGAAGATCCAGGTGGGTTTCTATGGTCACTGATCCCCGGGTGAAGATCCAGGTGGGTTCTATGGCAGATGACATCCCCCGGAGAGGATCCAGGTGGGTTTCTATGGTCACTGATCCCCGGGTAAGGATCCAGGTGGGTTCTATGGCAGATGATATCCCAAGGTGAGGATCCAGGTCTATTCTGTGGTCACTGGCATCCCCAGGTGAGGATCCAGATGGGTTCTGTGGCAGATGATATTCCCGGGTGAGGATCCAGGTGGGTGCTGCTGTTTCCTACCGCTGCTTTGTTAGTGTGACAGCAGCTCCCGAGTTGTCCACACTTTGGATCATGCTCTTCCAGTAGCTGCTGCTTTTATTTCCTATCCTGATGCATTTGGAAAGTGCTGAGTAGATTTCCTGACCTTGCTGTCTATCTTTGAATATCCACAAGCTCCACCAGGGTACAGTGATCCAGTACAAGTTTGTCCATTGCCCTGGGCTCAGCAGCTGTCTGCAGGCTCAGCACAGCACAGCCTTAGCAACGGCCAATACGCCAGCTTGCTTTTAGATGTGACAACTTACTGGGCAGTCTCTGCTGGGTTAAATAGTTCTTTATGCCTTGGCAGACCTGTATCACACAGTGGTATTATTAGCATTTTTTATAATTAAGGAAAACTTATTGCTACATGATGAAAGAGCACAGTTTGTGTTGGGTTTTGTTACTTCTGTGCTAGAGGTTTATTGACGTTGGCTTTAGTAGAAGTGAGCAGTTACTCTCCCTGCTACAGTTCCTCCTAGGAATCTTGCATCAAGTGTTTCTCAATCACGTACAAGGGTCCCGTGAAAAAACATCCATAAGGAGCTTCTGCGTCAGAGAAATGTGGGATCGGTTCGTGTTTTGCAGCCAGCAGGACCAAGTCATGGAGGAGCAACATATCTGGGATTAGATTGCAGGGAGATAAATCCCCTCTCTTATAAGGATTTTCTAGTGTGAATTGAAAATTAGAGAGTTATACTTTCCTAAAGTTGATGTGAGTTGGACACCTAACTCCCTTGAGCGCTTTGACATTCCTGTAGAGCAAACACTACCTTCTCTAACTTACACAGAAACAATTAACAGATCAGCCAGCACTGACAAGCTACTTAATGTGGTCTGCAAAGAAAAAGCCTTTAAACTTCTCTGGGTCCTAGAAACCAATATGGGAGGGAAATGACAAGGGCCTGAGTAAGACCCTTAATATCAGCTTGGGAGTCCTTGTAATCAGCTTGGGGAGCTGAAGCCAAGGAGCTGGATAAAGATGCAATTAAGGTTGCCACAAAGTTCTGGGATACATTGCAGTTCCCAGCTGTGATAACTGAAGAGTTGGCTGCAGTTCCAAAACACCAGCATGATAGTAAAGTAGGAATGAAAGGACAAATATCTTGGCCTTTTCATTTTCCAGACATTTATGTTCACTATCTGCATGGAGCCTAAATTATCCTGGCTGAATTCCAAGCTATAATCTTTTTTTTTTTTTCCTCTTCCTTGAGTGGGCTAGTTAAGTACTATTAGGCTTTGATATTTTGCATTGCACAAGGGAAAGCAGAATAAACATTTCCATTTATTTATGATCCATCTTAGCTTTTGGAGAGTTTGACAGTTTTACAAGTCCCTGACTGCTTATCCCGGTCAGTGCAAACACCCTGCTTTGAAAGCATCGTGTTTGAGCGTTCAGGATGGAGACAACATGTTCTGACTCTTTTTAAGTAAGTGGAGATAACATAAATAAAAGCAGTTCTTGAAAATCCAGTCTCAGGTATAATGCAGTTCTGAACATCCTCTGGAAATCAGAGTTCTAGCACAGCAAATGCATTTTTCACGGGGTGTGTATAAAATGAAATAGCTCATTAGCAGCTGTAGGGAGGAGACACCAGTTTTTATAGCCCTGGGAAGATGCAAAAACCAGAAAGATGTAATGGGAAACTCACAATGTTATCTTCAAACGGAACCTCAAAACCCCTTGTTGCTTCCACCATAGGCAGCACAACCAGAAATGATAGGATCTAAGACAGTGCATGAGGGACCTGCCACTCACAGCTGATGGCTCGTGAGCTGGAGGAAAAATGTGTTGCAGAGTTTGACATGTGGCTGCCAAGCATTCACAGGGCTTGTCAACTCCAGGACTGGAGAGGCTGAGAGAGACAATTCAGGACTGTTGGTGATGAGAGGAGGCAGCAGCACCTCCCCAGGCTGTGGCACATCAAGCAGGTTTTGAGGCATCTGCTTGTCTGTGGCTGTTGAGGAGGATTCCTACCACGTGGAGGAAAAAAAAGTGCTTCCTATACAATGACAGAAATTGGGAAAGAGCAACATTCTTTGGATTTTTGCCTGTTTCATTCCAGAGTGATGAAAAATGCAGTTGAAGTGAGGAGTCAGTCCTACCCTCTGTTCTGTTCTCCTGTCTGCATGTGGCTCTGTGCTGGGCATGTTGAGAAATCAGCTCCTTTCCACAAGCACCACATTTGTGTCCCACAGAAAAGGGGATAAATAAGGTCCTGCAGTAACTAGTGGTTCAAACAGCAAGAAAACCTCTCAAACTGTTCTGCTTCCTGGAGTGGTTTTGGAAGATGTTCAGATTAAAATATAAATCCCTTTCATTAATGAATTCCTGATCACCATTTGATTCCTACCTGTCAAAACTGGAGAACTATTTTGGACAAGAAGTCAAAGTAATAAATGTACCATGGGTTTTAAAAACCTGATAAAAAATTGCTTTGAAATAGACCGACAATTAGACAGCTCTGTGAAAAGTGACACATTTAGGGGAAGGTTTCACTCCAGACTGAGCTCCCTGAGAGCTGCCAGCTGGGGTGGGCAGGGCGTGTTCCCACATTTCTCTCTGCTCGGACCCACCACTGCTCTTGTCCTGCCGCGGGAGCTCATCAGAACATGTGACAGAGGATTCAGAAAGCTAAAACATCAATTTTGACCTTACAAAAAAAAAGTGACTTGTTTCCTGCTGTTTTGGTTGATGGGACCTCCTGGCATAGGCTCAGGGTGATGGTGAGGAGTGGTTGGAATATGCAGTTGGGGAAAGGAAAGAGGTCTCCTGCTGTGGCAGTAGGTCTGTGCAACTGGAAGTCACACTGCATCCTGACAGTAAGGTTTGTTGTACTTAGTCTTTCAAACAGAAATTTGTATCCTCCCATTTTATTTAGAGCATTTTAAAAAATTTGAAGTACAGTTTGACACTCTTCTGTAGCTGAAGTTTGTGATCATCTCGTGGTAAGGCTGAGTGGCCTGTTTGATATACAGATGTCATTGATTTCAGTTGCTGCCTGTCCCTTGTAGTAAGGAAAGTGCTGCTTCCTGTGAGGAAAACAACTCAGAATGCCCAAATTTCAGCACAGATGTCTTTTCTTTATTGCAAACAGTCCTGTTAACGCTGATGTTCATTATGATAGGGATTAATACACTTTGTAGCATCTGGTTTCTAAGCAGCTGAAGAGTCTGGGTGCTGCACTCTGCCAACAGGGCAGTGCTCAGATGGGGGAACACAGTTTTTCAGCCCAAGTGGATGAAGCAGAGGTGTCACAGCCAAGCTGCTGGAGATCCTGGGGCTCTGGGAAGGAGGGTGCAGCAGAGCCCAGACAGCATCCCAGTGGGGAACAAGGGGCAGCAGCTGTGGAGGGCTGTTGTGCTGGGGTTGCTGGGACAGGCAGGCTGGGGCACAGCCAGCAGTTTGAGTGCTGTTTGCAGTGGGATTGGGCTGAACCTTCAGCACAGAACGTACCTGTGTAGCACAGGACAGCCAAAGGCTGGCACAGGCCCTGTGCTCTGTGTTGTTTCTCATAAACATCTGGTAGTAACCTACCACCCATAGCCCGTGGGGAAATAGCTGGCTTGGCATGGAAATGTTGCTGGCAGCCTCTAATTTAAGGATATTAAGCTTTGCAGGTATTTTTTTTTTCATCTGCTTAATTATGAAATTGGTTCAGGAGAGGGAGGTGACACATTTAGATTGCTCTGCTATTTCAGTTGTACAGATACCACAGAAAAAGATGTTAAAAAACCGTCTTGCTCTTGTAGGACATCCAGTTCACAGGCAGATGTGCTGTGATTGCAACAGTATTTGGGAGTGCTGCTCCAAACTGCTTTATGAAGGCTCACCCATTTCTTATTTTTATGCAGGAGGAGTCAGCTGCTCTCCAACGAGCATCTGATCTAACATCAAGAAGGACTACACAATTGCTATCAGCTTGGGTTTATTAGCACATTGATTTTAGAAATTAGTTTGTAAACCTGGAAGATTCTTTTGCAGTGACAGTGTGACTACAGAAATGGGAAATCAAACAGTCCTGCATGTCAGTGCTGAGTGTGGCCCTGTGGAGAGCAGCTACTTTCCTTTGAGTAATTATTTCTTATTTTCTTTTTTGTTTCCTCCTCTCATATTCATTATCATAGTAATACAGTCTGGTCTGGGAATTTCCTTTTACCATAGTAAAATTCCTAGCCATCCATCATCCCTTTATGATTTCAGTTTCCAGTAGGAGGAGGCAGCACAGAAGCCACTGAAATGTGGAGGTATCAGGAGGACCCTTTTGATAGTTATTTTAGCAATGAATAATCACATAAAATCTAATGGCAGATAATGTATAGAATTATATAATGTTTTGGAGTGGAAGGGATCTTAAAGATTATCCAATTCCAACCCCTTGCCATGGGCAGGGACACCTTCCACTAGACCAGGCTGCTCCAAGCCCCTCCAATCTGGTCTTGGGCACTTCCAGGGATGGGGCAGCCACAGCATCTCTGGGTAACCTGTGCCAGGGCCTCCCCACCCTCACAGGGAAGAATTTCTTCCTAATATCTAATCTAAACCTCCCCTGTGACTGTGAAAAGGTACCTTAAAAGGCCTGAAGATTTATGTTAGCATAGAAAATTCCCTCAGCTCCTGTGTCCTTGTCCTGTGGAAAAGGCCACCTCTAGGTGTGACAATTCCATTGTATTTTCAGTCATATTCATTGAAAATGTCATCACTGGGTGCAAAACATTTTCCTGCCTGTTCTTATTTGCATCATATTCAGGGCTTGGTTTGCTTCAACTGGGGAAGCTTCAACCCCTGCACAGTCACTGTCTGTCCGAGCTCAGGGGAGCTGTGCACAGGCTGAGGTCTGGAATGAGGATAGCTGTAGTTTCTACACACTGAGATGGTTGAGTGAGTTCACTGGGCTTTTCTAAGTGAAAATTACTTTGTGAAGACTTTTGGTGTTAGAGTGGTCACCCTCCTGGCTCTTTTCTAAAGATTGTTTTCTTTCTTTTGTTTTTTGCTGTCTCTCAATACAATGCTGGTCTTTTTCAGTCCCCTCTCTTGGTATTCTGTGTTGTGGTAAAGATTATGATAAATTGTGGCACTAACTATAGTAATAAATGTAAGCATAGTGTATATAGGCTGTTGTGGAAGCAATTAGTTTCTGTTCTGAAGTTTGAAAAAAAAAAAGGAGTCATGCACCTCTTTTGTATAAAAACAGCCTTGTCTTCCTGTGGTACCACTTTGTTCTCAGATGAAAAAGGCACAAAGTTTTGCACAGGGAAGCCTGTTTTATGGATGGCATCGTCCAAAATAATCAAGTGATAATGGAAACCATTTAAAGTTTAGAAGTAGAACAATAAAATAATTAAAGTTGTGCAATTTCTTTGGTGAGATTCTTCAGTCTGTTGCGCTGGTGACTTACAGCTGAGAAGTTTGAGCAAAACAAGCAGGGAATTTAAACAGGTATGTATGTCAAGTGCTTTGGAATCCTAATCTGTGAGTGTATGTGTAAAGAAAATAGTTTTAAGGAACAGGTCCAGCCTATCATGCTACCACTTTACAGTGCTTTAAAACATTTCTCTCTACTGAGCATACTTGATTTTAAGGTAGTTTAAAAACATTTCTTTCAAAGGAGCCTTTGCCTTTACATTGGTGTCTGTTGTGACATGATCTGGAGTGCACACAGGCTTACAGAAAGTGTCTATGGGAATCCTCTCCTCTTCCACAGAGCCAGTAATTTCTAGTATTGGTGGAGCTTAGAGCCTGATGACATGTACTCATGCTGACCTGTTTGTGTTTTTGAGGAATCTGGTGAGAGCTCTGTGAGTTTCTGAAGTTATATTCTGCTCTGCTCCTGTGGGAATACTACAGAACTGGCCATAGGGCTTTAGGAATTGTCACAAAATGAGCAGTTAATTCTTGACATCTGCGATGCTGCAGGGACTGCCAAGTTGCGTAGGTAGTTGGCAAGGAAATAAATATTGATAGACCCTAGCAACAGGTACTCCTGAGAACTCTTGTTCTGGGAATGCTTAGGCTGTGTCCAGTGTTATTAAGGTTGTGATAGCATTTTAAGTTTATTTATAGGGTTTGTTTGTGTCTTATCACCATCTCTCAGAGCTGGAATGCACGAAGGGGCTTTGCTGCGTGAGGGCAGAGTTGTGTATTCTGCACCTTCCCTGGTGACTCATTTCAACATGTAACAGATGCTCCACTGCCCACATCTCAGGGGTAGCTGATGTGCACCCATGTGTGACATCTCAAGTATGTGCTCATATCTAGACTCTCATATGTTTGCCTATCCATCCTGTGGTGGGATGACTGCTCTGGAGCTATGTGAGTTGGATACAAGGATTTATTCCTTTTTAGTGACGTCCTAACGAAGCACAAGATCCTCAGAGAATCCACCAGGTAAAATTAGCTTATACTGTGAAAGCACTAACTGTGGTGAGTGCTGTACATGAACAACTGTGTGTTCTCCTTGCAGAAATTGAAGCCAGAGAAGCCTGTGACTGGCTGAGGGCTGCCGGGTTTCCCCAGTATGCTCAGCTGTTTGAAGGTATGATCACAGAGACTTGTCAAGGCAGCTGGCACTGAACTCGAGTGGAATTGTTCACATAAATAATATATTTCAGAACCTGACACTATTGATGGAAGCACTTCCAAATTGTGTCATATATTCATGCAAATCTTCAGAAAAATAGTAAAGCTCTTGTAGAAGGGACATCTCAGCAGGGACTCTAGAATTCTGTAAAGGACCAAATCTTTCCCCTTTCCTTTTCTTGTAACTCAGAAAAATCTCTGCTTTTGTGATTTTTAGTTGCTTATAATTTTCTGAGGCTCTTTTACTTGTAGTGCTGGAGTTTTTTTCTGACCACTGATTGCAACTAAACTCCTCCAAGGCTCTACAGCCTGAGCCAGATTGCTTTATTGGTGTTTCAAAAAAGAATGTTGGAAAAATCATCTTGCAATCATAAGTGTTTAAAACTGATACCCAGCAGCAGCCAGCCAGTCAAAAAAAAAAAAGCTATTTCAGCATGTTTTTCATGTCATTAAATTTACAAAGAATGCTTATTTCTTGTGGGGGAGGCATGGATTTATTAGGAACTTGTATAACATTCAGACCGCACTTGTACTTAAACCTTAAAACTGGTCTTCTTTAAAATATGCTTATTGTCACAAACACTGAATGTAACAAAAGCTAATTTATTTTTAAGAGAGATTTTATCAAAGAACTACAGTTAAAAGAACCAACAGTGACTTCTGCCTGCTCTCATTCCCACCTCCCCCTGTTCACTGCGAAACTAAAAATTCGAAGCCAAGACACAGAGCTGGATTTGAAAGCTGTATGCTATGAAACATGCTGCCTCATGGCCATGCTTCCTGCCTGGCTACAGCAGATTTTATTCTACAAGATGTGTGTTGGAAATGTACACTGCCATGCTTCTGGAAAATGAATCCCCAGTGTAACTTGCAGACTAGGGAAATTAAGCTGAAAAAATAAGTCAAGAAAATACCTAATGGATCTTACTGGTTCCCTCGTCTGCAAGGTTAGATCTCAGAAGCTGAAACACTGAACTTCTCAGCTGGTGGATCGATCAGCTTCCAGCCCAGCATGATTTGTCAGACTCATTACAGCTCATAGAGTGCTTGTCATGTGCTGTCATGAACCTCAGCAGCACAGAGTTCATGTGAAATACTCCCTGTTCGACACCTGAAGGTGCAGAGAACCCAACCAAAGCTAAACTTTATTTTGTATTTCCTGTCCATAGCACTTAGTCAATCACTACAAGCTCCTAGAAATGCAGGAGAGTTTGTCTACCTGTAACTAACACAGCAAGCAGATCCCTGTATTTATTCTATTTGCTCTACAGAACTAACCCTCACTTACTTGAAGGACTTTTGCATGAATATATAGCTATAAAAATAGATTTAGATTCCTTTCCCATGATGAATAATGTTGCAAAATTGAAAATCTTTGCAATTAAAACTCAGATTTCAGATTCAACTTCTTTGTTTACAGATATGCAGTTTCCCATTGATGTAAAAACTGTAAGGAAAGATCATGAATTTTTAGATGGAGATGCAATTGAATCACTCTTCAGGTAAACATGAATTATGAGTCATCTTTAACACCTCCAGGCCCCACAGATATTTGTCGTTTATTTTTTCATGCCTTTATTTCTGCCAGAGACTAACAAAGTCACCAGTTCTGTGACTCAAGGACATCACTTAAGCACATGGTTTAGCACCAGTGAAGTTGGTTGCTTTAAGAATTTAAAAGTGAAGTAACCACGTGTCTGCACATCTCCAGACAAGGTCTTGGGGATGTTACACTGAGCATCAGATCTGTCTTTTCTGTAATGTGAGATGTCTGCAGGCTAAGAAAAAATAATCAGTTCCCTGCAAGCATAGCAGGCTGCTCTCC
The DNA here is from genome assembly GCA_035041135.1 of Platyrinchus mystaceus. Lineage (NCBI taxonomy): Eukaryota > Metazoa > Chordata > Aves > Passeriformes > Tyrannidae > Platyrinchus > Platyrinchus mystaceus. Next base: position 4,179,208 of record JAWWLV010000030.1, read on the forward strand.
AGGATCACGTATAACAGAGTGCAGGAATTTCCTCTGACTGGCCAATTTCTGTTCCAGCAGATAGGCAGAAAAATAATTGTCTGCACAAGTTCCCTTCCTTTTTTTCTGAATGTTTTTTGAGTGAGAAGCAAAAGTATTGATTTGAAACTATTGTTTTGCCACAGCTGTTCAGAGCACACAAGAGAAATTGCGCTGTCAGTGCGAAGTCAAACCCTTTGGCCTTTCCCCATGGAGGGGTGCCAGGGTGGTGTGAGGCATTCTGCTTCACTTCATACCACGGTTACTGGAGCCTTCTCGTGGTGGGATTGTTCATCAGAGTTCCTTTAGCAGAAATTAGAATTTCTACCTCTTAAGGGGACTGGAAAGTTCCTCTCCTGGCAAAGCGTTTTGGTCCTTTTCTGTCCTGTCAGGTCACCTGAACTCAAATTCTGCACTAAGAGGAGTTGTTCACATTTACATCAGATACTCGAGAAATTTAAGTATGTTTAAGTATATTTTGTTGTTTGTTGTGACTTCTGAGTGCTCCTTGGAGGCTCTGTGTGTGCCTCCTGTTGAGGCCGCCTATTGTTTGTCATTTAAGTGATTGACTAGTTTGGGGCCTTTTTGATTCCACAAGCTTTAATTAAAATGATAGATAATAAAGCACTTCCAAGGAATTAGTGTCTTCATTTATTTAAAAAATATTTTTTAAGAAGCCCACTCAGAGTTTCAAAATCTTAAATCAATATACAGTTTTTTCACAATCATTAAAGCCAATAATATGATTTTTAAAATAAATTATTAATTATGGTTGTCTTCTCTAGTTTTAACATGGCAAAACTGGAAGTGTGAACATCATGGGGTTGTTATTGGTGCTGCTTTTGGCAAAATGTATGAGGAACCTCTAAAAGAATGTCAGTCTTAGACACCAATAATGAAGATCCTGTGGTAGAAGATCACAACTGTATTGGCACATGTTTGTTTTCAAGAAATAAAATAGTTTAAATTTAAAACTTCTGTGTTTTTTCTCATGTCCCAGACGGCTGAACACACTGAACAAGTGTGCATCAATGAAAGTGGAAATAGGCCGTCAGAGGAAACGGGTATGTTTGTAAAACACAGTTACTGTTCTCATTAAAAATGTTTTCAGCTATTGCATCAAAAACCTGGTTTTGAAAAGTGCATGAAGGATTAGCAATTTCTAACCTTTCCTTTTTACACTCTTCCGTCCTGCAAAACTCTTCCATTTGCATTTTCTGCTGAAAAATACAAGGATTGAGGTTGAAATTAGTCATTTTTCAATTTGTAACTTTGTAAGATAGGTTAGGAGTGGGCTTTGAAACAGTTCTAAAAATTAATTTGGCACATGTTACTGTCCAATAGTTGCACCAAGGTCCCACCTCAACATGTTTTCCTAAGCAGTTGCTTTTTCATTGCTTTCCTAAGTAGTTTCACACCTTATTTAAGCGCTGAAAGTGAAATTTCACTCCCAGTAAGCAAAGAAATTAAATGGGCAACCGAAATGTTCAGCCAATAGAAGATGGATGGGTTTTAGCTGTACTGGTTTTGTCCTCTCCCACAGTAAATTCTGCTAGTAAAACAAAGGGATAGTCTCAGCTTGGCTGGGCAACACCAGGACTGCAAAGCCTCTGAGGTACTGTGGATTAAGTGCAGGATTAGCAAGAAAATAATGCCATCTTCTGGAAAAATGTCTAGTCTTTTGGAAAGTTCCACTCTGTCATTAGGAAGGAATGGGGCAAGAGAGAGCCCCCAGAGAAGAGACATTTTGTTATCCTGGTGTTCCCTTGGAATGGGGACAATAGAGCAACTGGGGCAGGTGTCAGGGGAGACTGAGGAGTCCAGGAGGGTGCCACAGATATTGATGCTGCCACAGTCCCACAGCCAAAGACTTCTTTACCTGAAAATGAATGAATTTTGGCCATCAGAGTGTTTGATTTGTTTGGCTTTAGGAAAGGCCATGTAAATTCAATAAAATTATCTTTTGAATGCTTTAGATTTGCCACAAAGCAGGATTTTTTGCCCTTAGATCAAATCTATCCCCCTTTCCTGTGGTAAACTTCCCAGATCTGTCAGCCTGCTTGGGAGTCATTTGTCAACATGTTTTTCAGCTGACTCAGGGCAGCCCTTCAGTGAATGAATGGTCACATTTCCATATGTTGGTCTTGGGGGTTTTGGAGGTAGGCAGAAAATTTAAGTTTCTTTTTTTTTGTTTTTTTTTTTTTTGTTAAATTTGTTTTTTGTAATTTAAAATTTAAAACTTGCCAAGCTCGATCTTGACCTGCATTTCTTTTTTCCCCCTTCTAAGAGCGATGATTCTGAAGATGATGAACCCTGTGCAATAAGCAGTAGGTGGGCTTATGAGAGGTGCAGCCAGAGGTGGTCTCGAATCGAGAGCCTGGAGGGTTTCCCGGCAGAGGGAGGTGCCAGTGCCTCGGTGCCAGGCAGTCCAATAGTGAAGATCATCAGCAAGGAGGACAGTGTCTTCCTGGATCACGGAGAGAAGCACGATGTGTCCTCAGTTCACAGCACCAGCAGTGCAGACAGTGACATTGTGAGCTCCCCAAAACCTTTTGAAGATGTGGAAACCAGCACGAGTTCCTCGAGATGTTCCTTAATTAAGGTACCTTCACTGGACTCTACTTTCAGTTGTTCTCCTCCCCCCAGTGAATTTTTAAATAACACCAGTGAGCAAAAGCTTTTGGATAAGTCACCAACTAAAAAGAGAAAGAGCCTTCTAAAGAAAATGGAGAAGCTGCACTTAAGGAGCTGCAACTTAAGGAGTGGTCAGTCAAAGGCCAAACCCATAATAAGTGAACCTGTTCTTCTGGAAGGGCTTAATGAAGAAAAGATGAAGATGCTGAACTGTGTAAATATTTCTGACCTCTCTGGCATCCAAACAAAGGGCAATTCTTCCTTTTCTCCCCGGAATCACAGCAGCAGCAGTCAGTCTGGAAAGAGCAGCACAGTGAGCACTCCCAGTCCTGGTATAAAACCAGGCAGCCCCTGTGAGGGAAGGGGGATGTGTGCAGAGCACACAGACTCCAGCAAGCTCTTGCTGTGGAATGACCTGTCTCAGCAAAACCTGAAAAATGACACGACATTACAAAAAACCCAGATGTTTCAAATACCACAAGGCCATAAACCTGGCACTTTCCCCACAGCACTTACAGACAGCTCCCTGTCTCCAGCAGACAACGCTTCTGTCAACTGGAGAACTGGGAGTTTTCACGGGTGCAGGAGGAGCCGGAGCAGAAGCAGTACCAAGGAGCCCAAAGCCCCCAGGAGTCCCCTTTCAGGCTCCTGCAACAGGCTAAGTGTGTATGACAACATGCCCAATATCGACCTGGACAATCTGGAGGCGGTACAAGTCGGTGATGATGATGTTTTTTCAGAACTGAACAGTGTTATAGCAGATGTCAACGGTCTCAAAAAGTTGGTTGATCAGTGGACAGAGAAGCTCTCAGATGATGGGGATTCTGACTTTGCCAGTGACTTGACCCCTTTGTGTCCATCCTCCCCTAAAGAAAGCTCTCTTGAAAAGGAGGGCTCAGAAGACAGGACAGCAGGGGACACTGAGGGACAGAGCAGCTGTGGCCTGGGCAAGGAGATTGGCTCTGCAGATCTGACATACATCACAGACTCTAAAAAGGCCAACAGGTCAGCCATCCTTGGGTTTCCCCTTGATTCTGGCCACTCAAAATGTAATTTTGAGCTTTGCCAGAACAAAGTATTCTTAAGTCTGTTCTAGGCAGCAAGGGTTGGTGCCAGGTACCACCAGTCCGTGGGCACTCTGGTGACAACATCTGTCCTCTGCTGGAAGCAGGACACTCATGATCTGCATGAGCACTCAGACATTTGGAATCAGGCCTTACTGCCAGCTTGCTGTACTTCTTAGGGAAAGAGCTGGTATTACCAGAGGACCTCCTGTATGGGAAGTACCTTGAGTGCAACTAACTGTGTGGTGTTTGGGAGCTGCGAACCATTTAGAGTCTTAGGTGCTTCACAGCTGCAGACAGAAAATTAACAGGGATGATGGCGATGATCCTAAGCTTGAACAATATTTATCCCACAGGCACAGGAAGCAACACTGGTCTGTGGAAGAGAGTGTGAACTTGGAAAGCCTTTCCATGCAGAGTGATGGCCAGTCTGCTGCCCAGCTGGCCCGGACACAAAAGCTGGCGTTGTTGAAACTCACTGCTTTAATGGACAGATATTCCCCTTCCAGCAAGCAGGGCTGGAACTGGTAAGTTGTCTCATATTAAAGCAACCTGTGCTGGAAAGAGAGGATTTGGGGTAAGCAGGGGAACTTCCTTGTCTGTCTAGATCACCATGAGGAATTTCATCCTATTAAATCTCTGGCAACTTCATGGTTGTTTCCAAGGCTCCAGGATTTCCTCTGCTGTGGGCTGCACTTTGGCTTCTCCCTGGTGGTTGTGCTGTTACTGATTTTAAAGCACATTGTTTCTCTTTAAATTTGCCTGTTTTCAAGGCTTTGTCAGAGGTGCTTCACCAGGATCGCAAGACCTGAGGTGAGAGCTGGCAGGACTGAGAATGCAGCTCTTCAGACTCTGTTTGAACTAAAACAGTGACAAAGTCACACACTTAAAGTACATCAGTAAGCATCTTGTTATAGGGAGCTGGTGCTTGAATATAGAAAGAAATAAAGTGCCCTAAAGGGGTGGAATTTATTTCCCATGAGGATGCTTTTTACAGCTAATTTCTGTAATGAAATGAGGAAGTCATTCCTGCAATTGCCTTGACTGACTTTCTCTCTCTGATAGTGCTGTGTGTGTAGGTCTGTGGCAGAATTCAGGTTGTGACAAGGTACAACTAAATGCTTTCCCATGCATATAAAGGTGGAGTGTGCTGGGGACCTAATGAGTTGCATGGACTGCTTTTTTCTTTCCAGGACCATACCAAAGTTCATTAAAAAACCAAAAGCCTCGGACTACAAGGACAAAAATGTGTTTGGGGTTCCTTTAGTCCTGAATGTGCAGCGAACAAGCCACCCACTGCCCAACGGGATCCTGCAAGCCCTGGACTACCTGAGAAGCCACTTTCTAGACCAGGTATGAACTTCAGGCAGCCCAGAGAAGCTGTAGGCTGTGAATGGATCTGCTTCAGGGAACCAGACTCTGCTTCCCTCTTTTGTGAAGGACTTTCTTGCCCCCTGAGGCTCTGAACAGGCAGAAAGGTGTAAGTCTGAGCCTGAGAGGAAACACCAGTGCTGATTCCTGCTGGGAATACCTTTAGTCCTGTATTGTGCTTTTGTGCCTTGCCTCACTGAAACCCTCTGCAGTTGGTGCAGGCAGTCAGGCTGTCTTTGCCTGGGAGGTGTCATGTCTCTGCTCCCTAAGGAGATAAATCTGTCAGACAATGTCATTGTTCCCTCTGCTCTGTGGTTGCTGGTAGTGCCAGAGCTAATGTGAAAATTAATCTTGTTTCAGCTGAAATGTACAACTAAGCAGAGAGAAACCGTATTACAGCAGTGCCTGTAACATCCTTTTCTGGATCTCAGCTCTGTGTTTGTCCCCTAAGTGGAGGTGGCAGTGGAAGTGTGTGCTGCATATGGTATTTCCATAGGACAGCTGCAGAAATGGGAGATCCTGGGACATGAGACACATCAGTTAAAGAGAGGACTTTTTTTTCCCCCTGTGCTTTGCCATTGTCTAGGTGTGTAACATCATGCCAAAGTACAAAAGTGTGTGTGTTCTGTGAGGTGACAGTACAAGTGTATTTCTCTTTGAGGTCATGGTACTCATTTGGTTAACGTAAATAAACCAAATAATGGAAATACTGTCTCAGTGGCACAAAGCAAAACTGTCAGCAGAAGCTGTGTTGGGGTCAAGTTCATGGGAAACTTCTAAATCTTGGTTTTGTCTAAAACTTGATTGATAATTACATTAAAATATATTATATTGAATTATTAATTTAATGATTATATTAAATTATATTAAATATAAAATCATAATTTCCCTCAGGATGGCAACTGCCCTTTGCCAGCCTGTGGATGGATTAGATGTATCAGATGTGTTAAACCTGAGCCTTGTGGATCTCAGAGTCAGTTTGTTTGTTCCAGCACAGGCATGGATGTGTGTTTGTGTTTGGATGGACACACATTGTGCATGTGAAACTTGCAGCTGATATGTGTGAACACAGCCTGCCCAAGCAAATGGACAGATGTCAATAGCAGTGATTTTAAAAGTCAAAAAGAGTAATTTTGCAATAAATAAAAAGAAAACAAACATGACAATTGGTATTTTCTGGTTCTGTGGGCATCAGGCATGGTTTGCCTGGGAGGAATGTCTGTGCTGCTTCTGATGATACAAAAGTATTTTGGTGTTAGATCCCACTGCCAGAGGGTCTTTGCTATCAAAAGGAAGGTGAAGGATCAATTATTTGTCAGAATTTTGATTCTCTTTGTCTCTAATATTTTCTTTTACCCACAGGTTGGCCTGTTTCGAAAATCTGGTGTTAAATCCAGGATTCTGTCTTTAAGAGAAATGAATGAAACCAACCCAAACAACGTCTGTTACGAAGGGCAGTCAGCATTTGATGTGGCAGACATGGTGAAGCAGTATTTCCGAGACCTTCCCGAGCCCATATTTACCAGCAGGCTCTGTGAATCCTTCCTCCACATCTACCAATGTAGGTAACAAAAGATACAGTTTTCCAATGCCTTGGATATCTTAATATTCAGCTGTTCAAGGCAGTGGCCAGACTTGGACTAGGGCCAGGTCCCCTTGTAGTCAGAGGAGGCAAGTCAGGCAGGACATTTCTGAAAAGATTAGTTAATTGTGGCTCTGGACTTCAGAGCTTTCCATCTGTGTCCTATGGGCCAGCTATTTCTGTCCCTTGAAGGATGAGTGTAATAACATGCTGCAGTAGCTCCCTTTAAACTGCATTTTAAAACAGTTGTTTCTTTATGTGAAATGAACTAATCTGTTCCCCTTGTTCAAGGTATGACAGAGTAACTTGTGCAAGAAGTCCTGTTATATTGATGACATTTCTTTATTGGGGTGCCCAAACACAGCTCCTGTGAAACAGCCTCTTTGCCAGGAAATGCCTGCAGCTTTCTGCCTGTGCTCTCACTGTTACTGTCCTTGAGACTCAACCCAAAAAAGGAGGAAATGTGAAGCTGAAATCTCACATTTGATTCAGTTTAAACAGGTTCCATCTCCAGTACTTTGCCCTCAAGGAATTCACTTTCAAAAAGCAGCTGTGTTGGGGAAGGAACTTGCTGAAGGGACTAATGATGGTCTTGTTTTTGAGAAAAGGTTTGGGAAGACAAAGTGTGAGATTTCTGTGGGGTTTTGCAGCCTAAATCATGTGACCTTTTTTGACATAAGTTAACAGGCTGCTGATATCCTGTGCATCCATCAGCAGGGTCCCAAGCAGGGCACTGAGCCTGTAGGTTCATCCATTTCCCTGTCCCTAACTCACAGGAGACAAGGAAAGGCTGTCACATCAAATGTACCTTTTCTCCTACTGCCTCTGCAAGCCACGTGTGATTTTCATAATTTTTTCTTTTTCCAGATGTGCCAAAGGATCAGCAGTTCCAGGCTGTCCAGGCTGCCATTCTCCTTCTCCCAAAGGAAAACCGAGAAGCACTGAAAATCCTCCTGTTCTTCCTGCGAGATGTGGTTGCTTTTGTCGAGGAAAACCAGATGACCCCAACCAACATTGCTGTCTGTCTTGCACCTTCTTTGTTTCACCTCAACACCCTGAGGCGGGACAGCTCCTCCTCCACTAGGTATTGTCATCTTGATGCTGGCACTGCTGCTGTCCACAGTCTCCTTTGCTGGAGCAATGCTCTCTTTAGCTGGCTTGGGGTCAGTGTCTGCTTTTGAGGGGGAAATAGTGTGTGTGTGTGTGTGTGTCTTGGGGTTTGCCTTAAATCTGGTTGCTTAGGTGCAGCAGGGGCAGCACGTGGAGCGATCCAGCCACTCGCTGCCCAGAGCGGTGGTGAGGCCCCTCTGCTGTTCTCCTGACCAGTCTGTGTGTGTCCCTCACCACTGCTGTATTCCCTGTGGTTGTCCACGGGTCCAGCTGCCCAGGAACCAGCTTGTGGCTTTAAAGTGGTGCTGGCCTTTGGAATTGTGCTCCTGCTCTGGCAACCTGAGCCCAGGTGCAGCTTCGAGGCCCTGCAGGTACCTGGCAGATTGCAGCAGCTACTGGCGCTGGTTCTGCTGGGTGATAAGGGGATCATTCCTGCCAAATCGAGCCACAGGGATTCTGTAAATTTATCTTAATAAGTAAAAGTATCTGGGTTGCATAACATCCCCTGTTTGTACGTGCAGGGAGGAAGGTGCCCTTGGGCCAAAGTAGACAAATAATCTCTGAGAGCATTCATGCCTTATCTGGCCTCCTCAGGCAGGGCTGTTTGCTTTGCTCTGTGCTCCTGAGTTATGGACAGGAGTGTGCAAGGGCAGGGATGCACAGCTGACTGGGATGGAATCACTGTGCACCCATCACCTGGAGATCTACAGCTGAGGACTAGTCCCAGAGCAGAAGCTGTCAGATATGGTGTTGGCATCTTACAGGCTCTGGACAGCACAGGGGAGGGGAAAGAAAACTCTAAGGGTTTTCTCCTGAATGGCATAAAACATCTGAAAATGCTGTGCTGAGCCAGCACACAGCAAAGGAGCCATGGGGACACTGAGAGGGCAGCTGGGGATGTGATGGAGTGTCAGTGGCAGCAGGTCCTGCTGGACAGCTGTGGTGTTGGAGCTCCTGGGATTCTTACTCTGGGAGTTGTACCTCTTTGGTTTACATCAACATTACTCTGGAAATGCTAGGACCAAAAATAGAAATAGAGTTTTCTCTTTGTTGTCAGTGTTTAGAGGCCAAGATGCTTTGAAGCTTTAGCTCTGCCATAGCTGTGCATTAATGCCTTGGTGCAGGGCTCCAACTTCAAAGGGTATGAGCTGATAGGTCTGACTCTTAGGAGAAGCACTGAGGATTATTATCTTCCACCCAATTTTCAAGCCATTTGGCAGGAATGCACGTAGCTGAAAGTTTCAAAAGCCAGGATTAATGATGTCATATAATGAATATGAATTAAAAGAGGAGATTGTTTTTGAAACGTGTTTGGTGTGGTTTGGGCCAAAGGTTTTAAAAGGTTCTACATGAGCTTTGCAGGTATCAAAGGAGCTTGATGTATGAAGTCTACACACAAATCAGTTTGGGGGTCATTGCTGTCCTTGGCCAAGTGTGTGATGATGTGCTTGGGGAATAAAATCCTTCACTTGCCTTTCTTGGGCAACCATTACTACTGGTCAGTCAGTGGTACCCTGGACACTTTTGGGGTGTGCTGGGAGGGAGCTCTGTCTGTGCACCTCTGCAGGAATGTGACACTAGTACATGGCACACAGGGGCTGTTCAGTGCAGTGTGTTTTGTCTGTGGTTCCCAGCACCTCGCTCACTCAACCTTCCTTTCACCTTCCCCTACCCATAGATCCAGTCAGAGGAAGTGCAGCTTAGGGAAGCCAGACCAGAGGGAGCTGAGTGAGAACCTGGCAGCAACGCAGGGCTTGGCCCACATGATCATGGAGTGCAACAGGCTCTTCCAGGTACGTCACTCACCGTGCAAAGCAAGAGCCCTGGGGTGGGTGGGTTGCTCGGAGCAGGAGCTGGGCCATTGCTCCTCAGAGGTCCCTGCCAGCCCAGCTGCAGCTCTGGGCCTGTGTCACGTGTGAGTCCTGCTGGTGACATCAAAGAGAAAATCAGTGTCATTGCAGATTTACTGCAACTATTTGTAAGGGCTGCTCCAGTCCCCCCTCCATCCCCAACAACAATGAAGGTTTGACTCCTTGGGCTTGGGGCCAGCTTAGAGAGCACCTGTGGGGCAGAGGCTGCCATGAGCCCTGGCAGGGAGGCCCTGGCCATCCCTTCTTGGAGAGTGGGTTGAAGTTGAGGTTTTGCTGATGGGGCCTGGCCAGGGCAACAGCCACGCCTGTGCCTGGCCATGGACCCCAGTAATCTGAACCCGGACCTTGGCCCACAGACTGACTTCCCAGCTTGACCATGGCCTTTTCCCATCACTGTGGACTTGCCTGGTGATCGCTGGACTGTGGCTGACCCTGGTTGCTGTCCCTGGACCTGATCCTGACCTCCCTTGCCGACTCACCTTCCTGGCTCTACCTCGGACCTCATCACCGTGGATGTGTCTGATGATCTGGATTTTTGGCTGACCCTGGCTGCCATGTCTGGCCTGGCTCAGGCACTGTGGGACTGGGGAGCTGCCCTGCCAGCCCCGTTATCCCACCTGACACCTGGTTCCTTTCCCTCAGGATGCCATCAGCCCTTGGTGCACCCCGACAGTCAGCTCAGACCTTCTCATGCTCTGCACCAGCATCTCATCTGGGCAGGGGCCACTGTCCCCTGGCTCCCCTGAACTGTCTGACACATGGCCCTTGCCCCAGGGCTCCTCCAGCACTGACTCCCACAACCAGCCTGTCTTCTGAGTGACAGCCCTCCTAAGAGCAGGGGATCCCCTGCATGGCATCAGTCTCCAACCTGGACAGGACTCCTTAGTGACCCCATCCACCCCCAGCCCAACCACAGGTCCCCATTTCCTCAGAAGTGGCCTGAACCCCTCCAGCCATCCCCAAGGGCACCGTTGGGGTGCTCCAGCACCTGCTGCCTGCCCCATGGTCAGCATGGGACTGGTTCTGTCCCTGGCTGCACAGCCCCCTGGAACAGCCCCATGGGGACTCTGAGTTACCCTTGGACACATGGACATCCCACACACCCTGCTGCAACCAGGGCACTTCTCCAGCAGCATTGCTGACTCCAGCCCTGGCTGTGAGGGTGCCCCTCGCCCAGGGCGCTGGGGTCCTGCTGCTGTGCCCCCTGCCCTGCCAGGGGGGGCATTTGGAGAAGCCTGGAGAAGGCTGTCCCCCTTCTGCTCGGCAGGGCAGCCTCTGCTGTGCCCCTGGACACACTCCCACTGCTCCAGACCCAGACCTGGACTCTGGGCAGTGTGGCCATTGCTGGACTGCGGCTGACGCTGCTCCCACCACCGAATCTGACCCTGCCTGGCCTGGCCTCGCCCCTGTGAGCTGGACACATCACCACTGCCATCCCCAGGCCTGCCCAGCACCTCCCACAGGTAGGGCAGGATGGGGTCCTGGCACTGCCCAGCCCTGGGAGGACAGAGTGCACGGCCGTGGCAGGGCTGTGGGTGCAGGTGAGTGCACAGAGGGGGTCAGGGAGCACAGCACGTGGTGTGGGCAGCTGGTGAGGCCCCCAGCACGTGTGGCCCTCACCAGCAGGGTGGGTTTGTGGGCACTGGGGTTTTTGTTTGTTTTGTTTCATTTTGGGGTTTTTTGTTTGTGTTTGATGTTTGTGGGTCAGCCATCAGGAGAATGTGTTTGTACAGGGCTGCTCTGAAGTGCCAGCTGGTGCCCTCCACATGAGGTGCTGAGCACTGACCAGCTGTGATAGCCCATCCCTCCCCCAGCTCTCTATATGGGGAAGAACCTGGGACACCAGATAAACAGACACAGATCTCTTGTATCTACATAGATCTGTACATATGTATGTAGATATGTATATACACATGCAGATGTCAGTGAGCACCTCTATCAGTGCAACACCTAACAGGCAGCAAAGCTGCGTTTCTGTGCTGCTTTAGGAGTTTGAAGGTCTTTTTAGGAGGCTCACAGCACAGCCTCCAACAACCCCCAAGGCAAAGACAGGAGCTGTGGCTCCTTGCAGTTCCCCAAGATCAGCATGCACCCTGCAAAGAGGTTTGCCAGCTCCGTAGGGATTCAAAACATTGCTCCTGAGGGAAAAGGCATTTCCCTTGTGTTTTCCTCTGAGGGAGTGTAGTTAACTGATCTGCTCCTCCCCTGGACTTCCTGCTCCTCCAGGTAAAACTGCTGCCTGCCTGCCTGCCTGCCTGCAGCACCAAGATGACATCAAAGGCTGGGTGACCTGCTCATACCTGGCAAATAAGGTAAAGAGGATGGAGGGGGTCACCACAGTAAGGTTGGCTTTGGGAGTGTAGGTGGCTGCACGGGGCTGGAGAAGGTTTCCTGGAGGTACCCGTGGGTGTTTGGAGCTCATGGGCTTTGGATCCTGCACCGAGAATTGCTCTGAGCTGAGCCCACAGCCCTCATCTGCCTCTGTACCTGTGGCTGCTGAAGCCACACTCTTTTTCTCTGCTTTTCCTTCCTCCCTCCCCACATCCTTTCTTTCCTTCTTCCCTTACTTCCTCCTTGCTTTTCATTCCTCTCTTCCTTTCTCCCCTGAGGGGGTGCTGCTCCCCTACAGCACCTTCCCTTACCACAACCCCACCCCAACAGACACAGACAACTCCAGTTGTTTAGTCCCTTTATTGTCATCCCACAGGGCACAGCTACATCCTCTGGACAGGCTTGATCCCCAGGATGTCGAATCCCTTGGCCATGATGGCGGCGGTGGCTTCGCACAGGAGCAGCCTCCACATGTTCACCTTCACGATCTGGCCTGGAAAACACCAACAGAGGAGCTGGAGCAGCTGCTCAGAACGAGTGGTGCCTTCCCCTCTGCCCATAGCCTGGCCCTGGACTGAGCCCTTCCTGCTCTCCCTAAGCCAGACTGACCAGCCCTCGTGTTTCCAGATGCCTGGCTGCTCCCAACTCTACTCAACCTTCCTGCTCACAGGCAGATGACAACACAGGCTGTCCTTCCACACAGACCCTTGTTCTGCAGCAGCAAGTAGTGTGACAACAGCCTTCCCAGCAGAGGGAAACGGCCTGGAGAGTGTCTGTACTGTGACACGTGACAGGCACACGCGGCACCCCACAGCCAAGACTCACCACTCTGCCTGTCCTTCTCCACGCAGTAGCAGTTGTCGTAGAACTCGGTGAAGGTGGTGGCCAGCTCATACAGGTAGTCACAGAGCGTGTGCAACAACAAGTCCTCCAGGATCTTCTGCAGGATCTCGGGGAACCTCAGGATGCACTTGCCCAGTTTCCACTCCTTCTCATGGTCGAGGATAAGCACCTCCTCCCTGGCTGCCTTCCGCAGCATCTGCTCGTCGATGTTGGCCAGGCGAGCGATAGCCCTGCCATGATCCAGAACACGGGCTGCTTGTGGGGCTCCCACTGCTCAGCCTGCCCAGGGCCAGCCTGGTCGCCTGTCTGGCCTGTCCCAGGACTGATGTCCAGTCCTGGCTGACAAGGCCAAAGAGGTCAATTGGCCCTGGGGATGCAGGGGGAGCCCCTGCCCTCGGGGTGATCCAGGAGGGCACTGCACAGGAACAGGGAGGGATGGGCTCTGGGCACCCACATCAGCAAGGACACATGATGCTGCCAAGCAAACCAGGGCTCAGGGTGCTAGAAAAACTGGGGGGTATAACAACACTTGAGCTGAGCAGCTGCTGGAACACAGGTGCACCCTTTTCCAACCAACTAAATCCTCTGATTACCATAAACTCCCGCAGCTCCCTCCCTGGGATGTGTGTCACACAGAGGAGCCATTTCAGGTGGCAGGGCACACACCATTTGCAGTGAACAAATAAAATCTTGCCTGTGGTGCACCCCGGTGTAGCTGCCTTCTCTTACCAACCTCCAACAGCACTGATGTGACCATCATGCCTCTGCCCACATATGCAGAGCATCAGCACCAACTCCAACTGCTCCCTCACCCACCTGATCCGTGTGAAGGCATACAGCAGATAGGCAGCTGTGTTCCCTCGGTCATCCAGCATCTTGTCGAAGGAGAAGACGTAATCATTTAGTCTGTTGTGGGACAGATCTGCATATTTAATGCATCCAAAAGCCACTGATGTCTGGGCAGCTTTCAGCTCTTCTGCTGTGAGGACCTGGTGCAAATTCAAAGCAGATGACAGTCAAGAGGAAGTGCTGCCCTCATGAACCACAACATGCAGCCCTGGCCATCCAGCAGGGTTCAAGAGGAAAGCCCAGGCTGCTGAGGGGACTTTACCCATGTGCTACTCAGTTCACACACACCTCTCCACTTCAGGGCACCTGACAACCCCACATTCACATCTCACTTCTCTTGCAATCAACTGCACTGCAACCCTGCCCAGGCTAAGGCTGACTCCTGACAGCTCACAGGACCCCTGAGCCCCACGGTGTCCCACCTGTCTTACAAACTGCATGTACACACAACAAACAGCTGGTCCTCCAACCCTTATGGAGCATTTTGGACAGTCCAAACTGTATACTCTTCCATCACCTCCTGCATCCTGGGAGAGTCACAGTTGTTGCCATCACAGCAGGGAGACCTGACAGTACCTGCAGGGCCAGCACTCCTGCCAGGCCCAGCTCTCTGCTCCCACCCCCAGGAAGCTCTGCAGTACTCAGCACTGTTCCCAGGAAAGATAAGCACTCTGTCACAAGTACCTTGTCCCGTTCCTTGTCTTTCAGCTTGTCCATAGCTCGTTTCAGCCCTTCTTCCAGCAGGTCTATGAGGCGCACTGTATCCCCTGAACGAGTTTTGAACTTCTTCCTGAAAACACACAGACAAAATGACCACCTGCACAAGAGGCAGAACACTTCCACCCTCTGCCTAGGGCACCCCAGGCAGATCCAGGACATGCACCAGAGCCTCTTGCAGGGATTTCCACTGCTCACACCTTCTGGCTTAGTAAAAAAGCACATGGCAGATCTCTTTGTGTTGAAGAAATTGCCATCACACAGACAGCTACAAAACAGAGAACACCCACAGGGTGCTGACCAGGAAGGCTCTCACAGTCAGAACTGTCCCAACTCCAGACATAAGGCAGGATACAATACCAGTGCCAGACTTTTCCCAACTTATGTTTCACCAACCATGAAGAAGGTAGAAAGTAATGGAAATTGTGGCCTTTAGCATTGCCATCTCCCAGTATTCACATCAGCTTCCACCAGCCAATCCCAGTGCCCCTCCCCAAATGCCAGGCAGCAGTAGCCAGGCCCAAGAGGGAATGTGACCACAGCACCAGTGACTACGTGGATCAAGGACAACGAGAGGCAACAAAATGACAGTTATGGAAAACAGCATGGGATGTGGTGCTTTCTTCTGGGTTTTTTTTGGCACGTCACATACTTGTCAACACACAAGAGCAAGTCTCCTGCATTCATTCATCCTCTCCAAGGCAAATACAGAGGAAAAACCACACCCAAGCACTTACTTGTCTTCTCCCAGCACCACTCCGAATGCAGCATGGGCCACTCTGGTCACTTTGGGGTCATACCAGCCAATCATCTGTCCAGCTGCAAACACTGTTTGTAAATGCACAGACTGCAAGGAATAGACACAAACAGCTGGTTCTCAGCCCACTCCTCCAGGTGCGGCTTTCTTCCCTGCTTTATCTCATTTGCAACAATGCTCTTACAACGAGACTTAACATTTTTCAAGCTCCACAGAGAAATTCCACATCAGAAAGTTGAACCTTTTGAAGATGTTTTCCTGGCTTAAAGAAGCAGCAACTGGCAAATTCCCATCACTGCTCAGGTAAGGGGTAGATATACACTGAAGACCCTATGGTGTTCTACCTGCATCCAGCACTTAACACACTTTGTGATGAGCTGCACCAGCAGTGAGAGCAGAGCTGGGGAACTCACCTGGCCACTGTCCACAACGTAGATAAGGATGTCACCCTTCTCTTCACACAGCCTGTGTTTAAGAGCAGCTAAGTCTGATGTGTCGTATGTGTAACCTCCGTCTGATTTCATGATTGTCAGTGGCACAGGGAAACCCGGGACAAACACGATCTTCCGGCCATCATCAACCTGGACAAACCCTGCAAAAGCAAAGGAAAACATTCTGCCTTGTATCACAGCAGGGAGGTCTGTGGGCCAGCAGAAACACTTCCCTGATGCTACCAGCATGAAAAGGCCATACACTCACATGATCAAATAATTAATGGCTCAAAATATCAAAAAACCACATGGAACTCCCTTGTCAACCAAGTCACATTCCGTACGGCGCTTCCAGAACTATGAACAAGGAAGCAGAGCTGTACAGAGCTGGCCTTACCAGAAGGGATCTGATTTAAAAACTCTCAACACTGGCATCCAGATCCCCCTGTACAGCCACAAACCCAGCATCACAAGGTACGACGTTAAAGGCAACTGAACCTATGGAGATGCAATGAGGACTTTCAGAGGTAAAACCAGTCAGAACACTTCAGACAGTGAGACTCAAGAACAACTGAATCCAGACAGGGACACATAAAACCAGAGACTTTTTATGCTGCATTTGGCTTCTTGCCAGTTTCAAAGTCAGCATGATCCAAAAATCCCACTGTCTTCACAGAGATTTCTCAGACAAAGTTCCCACACAGTCACAACACTAAGACCAGGAAGTCTGTCCCATATTGTTCCCTGACTGTTTACTCAGGATACAATAAATTCCAGTAGTACCTCACGCTATTGCCTACAAATATCACAGACAAACTGATTTTGATGTCAGCAAGAAAGATTCAAGCTTTCTGGAATGAAACATCTAAGAATTAATTCTGCTAATGCAGAAAGAAGGAAAAGCCAGGAAAAGTTCCACTCAGGAAATGTGGCTGAGAGAAAAAGCAAAGGTGGGGAACATGCAACTTGAAAAGCATCAGCCCTAACCCTCGCTGAACAGGAGTGAGGTTACCACACATCATCACAGCTGCAGAAATTCTGACCTGAGACCAAAAGCCTCACCTTTTTCTTCAAATTCTTTGACAATGTCTTTCATCATTTCGTGGTAGAACGATTCCCCTCTCTCTATGAGCGTGATGTCCAAACAGTTGTAGATTTTCTGGAATTCTTGAGGAGGGAAACAGAACAAAATACTTCCATTAAAGGCACACAGAGGTAACCAGTGGCATATGTGGGCACAGCAAGGCATTATCCATCTTTTGGTCAAGCCATCAGGACTCAGGAGACAAAAGATTTAGCTGAAAGCCTCCACAGACAGCCCAGTACTTTGGCTGTAATGGCTTTTTGCTTTAAGCCTCTTGTAGCAGTGTGGCAGTGATTTTCAAAAGAAAACAGGAGCATGGGCTCAGACATAAAGGTAAGGAAGCCTCCCTGTTCTACTGCTGAGACACGTTTCTGGACCTGGCAAAGTCACCTCTGCGTGACACGTCACAGATGAGCTCCCAGGCTTTGATGAAGTCGGGGTTTTTGCTCTGCAGCAGCACCACACATTGGTAGGCACGTTTCTTAAACTCCTCCTCTGTGTCAAACCTCCGCTTGGATTCCTGCAGTGAAGCACACGTGGAAAAGCACTGCCTTATCCCCTGAAAGCAGCTGCCATTCCTAACAGCCCCTCCAAGCACACCCATCCCAAAAGACAGAGAGGCTGCAAACTTACAAAGCCCTCTGATCATGTCCCATGCAGACAACTCAGTACCAGATACCACAGTTCTTTACCCTGTGGCAAGCTACTGCAATAATCTATTAACAGTGATTTGATTCTTTTGTTTTTCCAAAATACTTTGCAATCTGTAAAGTTCCTCAATCTGCTTTTGAGATGTTGACATAAATATCACACTTATTTGCTAAAAATACCTTGTAAAAAGCTTGGAGGTCCCCAATGGGAGGAGAAACAGTTAAGTAATCTGGAAATTTGTCTTGGAGGTGAGCAATGAGCATTCCAAACTGGGTGCCCCAATCTCCTAAATGGTTTAACCTTGAAGCAATTGAAGAGCACAACAATGATTTTTTAAACATATGCTCTAAGATACACACATTTTAAAAATATGTATTCCAAAAGAAGGAACACACATAACACCAGAAACCCAAACCAGTCAAGCTCCCCCAGTTTCACTGCAATGAAGATGCTGCCCCCCTTGATTTCTTACCCTGCTACATGTGCTCCGTTTAGTGTCTTTCTACACATAAGGTGTTATTTGCCATGTGCTTATAAACAAAGACCAACACAGAGCAGAGACAGGTAATGCACAGACTCAGCCAACCAAGCCCACCCACCCAAAAATCAACTCTCACCTCAAAACGTCATAACCCACGAACTCAAACAGTCGGCACATGCTCTCCCCGATGATGGTGGACCTCAGGTGGCCAACATGCATCTCCTTGGCAATGTTAGGGGATGAAAAATCCACCACCACCTAGGACACAGCACCACAGGAACACATAAATAAAAGGCAGTGGCCATTTCCACACCTCATGTGTTTAATCTGGGTGTTGCTGGGGGGGAGCAGGGGGAACAGGGCTTGTCTCTGCCGACCCTCACACCCTTTGCTGCCAGCAAAGGGTGTGAGGGTCAGAGCACACACAGCAGAGAGGGCCCAGAGGGGACATCAGAGCAGGCTTCCAGCCTGGGGCTTTGCTGCAGCCCAGCTCAGGGTCAGGGATCACTCCCAGACTGACATGGGCACGACACCTGCCCCAGGGAGCCCCGTCCCTCACCCTCAGAGACCACCCCACGTACACACAGCCTACCCAGGACCCCTATGCCACATCCCACCTACTCTGCTCTAACAACCTGCTGCCACGGACATCTGCTCAGCACAGCATTTCAGGCATGAATTTCAAAGCTACCTACAGTCCAGCATGTTCCACCTATAGCAGGTGCCTGTGTGCTCACTGCTGTACCTTTTTCCTTTTGCCAATGGCTGGTGGTTGAACTCCATTCATCAATAAACTGCTCAGCTGCTTTGACACAAAATCCTTTCTCAAGTGGACGTTGATAAAACCTTTAGAGGAGAAAACCAACAATGAGTGCTGGGGCTGCAGAAGTGCCTCAAACCACTCGTCGTTTCCTTTCCCCTTGGATTTCTGTTTCCTCAAGCACAAAAGTACGTGAAGTCAGCTTGACAGAACAAAACAGTTTGCAGCCACAGGACAACAAAGCTATCACTAGAAGACAATTTCTGTTCCCAGATTAAAAGAGTCTGATTCACACCACTACAGCCTTTGTTGCAGGAGTCAGATGCTCAAGCTACACCACTGACATAACTCCTTTTTGTGCACTGTCTCTCAAAGGTGAATTTATAAAAACAATTTTTTACAACAAAATAAATAATTTGGTTTCCAGAATGCAAAACTAAATCCTGCTTTGTCTCCTTTTTTAAAAAAATTAATATCCTAAAACATAGTTTTACCTGGGATAATCCATGCTTGTGGGATGACACTGTTTCACTTCTCCTGCTTCACAGAGCCAATCAACAAGTTTATGCCCAAGCACTAGAAGGGCTTTCCAGTGGGATTTTTGTGTTTATGCCAAAGCCCTAAGGAATATGAGCCCTTGTATTTCTTCTTGGGTCACAGGGATAACAGATGCAGCAATGAATAACCTCCATGCTACTCCAGTCTCTCAGTGCTGAGAGGACAAGGTGTCCTCACCATGCAAGGAACAGCAAGAAGGGCCATATCTATTTTTGCTGTGATTTCATGACTGTGGCCTGATACCCATCACCAGTATTTGAAGGGGAAAAGCTGATCCTTTAAGCATCAATGGAAAAATTGCTCATTAAGGGGGTCAGGATCATACTTGGCAGTTCTAATACAGAGGTAGATTTCTGCTGCTGCACAAGTGTGAGGGCTACAAAGCTCACCAAGACAGAAGCAGCTAATTCACCCTGCAGTTTTAAACTCAAACTGCAGTTGTAAATCACAAAATGCAGTTGAGTTGAACTCTGCTCAGCTTTTCTGTTCACCATCCAGTATAAAAATGCCCTTTCTGCTTTAAAACCTACTGTGTAAAATGAAATTAATCTTACCAGGACCGGCAATTTCGACCTTCTCAATGCACTCATTGGCAGGAATGTTTTTTGCTATTTTGTCGGCGATTTCTCGTGGGATAACCTTCTGTTCCTTGGTTTTGAGCAGTATCTGAAACACAAATACTGTGGCACTGAAAGATCCTCATGGTCCTTTAGCTTCATAACGCAGAGACACACACAAAGAACAACATTTCTAGTGAATTTTACAGATCAGATCAGTTCTCCACAGCAGAAGCCTGACTGGACCCAACAGGTTCACCCCCTTCTTCTCAGAGCAGTCTCCACGTCAGAAGAAAATCTCTCAGGTTATTTTCCAAAACATGTTGAGTGGTTTGGCAAATTTGTACTTTTTTAAGCTAGCAAAAGAGACAAACCCTTCAAAAATCAGCATATCTGGCACAGTCCTTCACACTGCTTCACAATCCTGTTGACCAGTCCTACAGGTGTCCTCAGCTCCGCCAACATTCATATGTGAAATTCTGAACTGTGCCTGCAGCACGTTTGGAGTGTGGTTTCAGAGCAGTCTGCTGATTTATGACTAAAAGCAACCAAAGCAAACTGCCTTCAGTCCTGCCTTAGTCTTAAGCTTAATAAATAAATAAATAAGGGAATAGATAAATAAGTGAATAAATAAATAAAACCCAACAACCCAAGCAACCACAGATAATTCTAATACTACCCTTTTTCCTAAAACAGTATCAGAAAAACTACTGGGAAAGTAGCTCTCTCCTTTTCCCCGGAGCCATGAATGGCCCACTGTGAGGAAATCAAAATTTACATACAATGATTGCACCACAACAGTTTGGGTTGGAGGGACCTTCAAAGATCATTTAGTCCAACTCCCAAATTTCCCTGTCCATTCCCAAAGCTTCTTCTCACACAGCTTTTTGCAAATCTTACAAAAACACCCTTTAGGAGGATTTTGTGAGCTAGTCCAATCCACCCCTTGCAAAACACTACATTCACACTGTATAAAATTACCACAACTATTTGTTTCTGAGCAGGTGATTTTCTGTTATTACTGTGACGTGTTTGAAAACTCATCACCTCACCCCCATCAAGGCCACAAAGATCAAGTACCTCTTTGTCAACTCAGAATTTGCCTGTCTTTGCTAACTTGCAGTCTCCTGCAAAATGTATTTCTACTAAAGTTCCTGTTTAGCCTGTCATACAGCTGATCATAACAGGATCCTTACAGAATGGTAAAGGCTTAGAATGGGCAAGAAGAGCAAACCTCCTTTATGCCTTTAATGCTACTCAAAGTGTAAATTACAGGAAAAATAAATGCAAAACAAGACTATGGGCATGTTATACCAGATAACAGGCATGTTATCTGAACCATTCCAGAATTGGTTACCATACTCCATTGACTCTAAGGAGCAAAGGGAGCTCCTGGCTGAAACCCCAGGCATTAATATGCTGATGAGCTCTCGGGAAAACAATAGGCATTTGTGGGGACCTTTTCCACACCAGTGCCTTGCAGGGAGAGGCTGCTGCCTGGCACGTCCCAGTGCTGCTCCAGTCAGGGCACTTCCCACTCCTCTGGCAGTCCCAGTGACCCTGGCTCTGCACAGGGGACACCCTGGGGAGACCTGCCCCACAGCCAAGCCCCTAAACCTTAGGCTGACAGGGAGTACATAACCTGCTGCTGGCTCCGCTGTGCTGACACGCTCTCAGACTGCTGCCTGTACGAGCACTGCCAAGCTCCAGCCCAGTATCCAGGGAACAAACTCCACAGCCAAGCCCAGCACTAGGAACCCTTATTCACCAGCACAGCTGACAACCTGGAACTGGAAGCGCTGGCTTGGAGGGGACCGTTCAGACACCGAGTTATGCGAACAACGTCGGCGCTGGGACCGCTCGAGAATCCCAACCGCGACTTAATTGGGGTAACGCAGCGGTCAGAAAAGTGGCAACGCTGTGAATCCCGTGTCAGTGCAGTCACCCAGGGGGCTCAGCCCTGGCACAATATGCTAATGAGAGCAGGGGAAGGCACACGTGTTTGTGAGGGCTGTTTCCGCCCTGGCACTCCCGGCCAGCGCCTGCTGGCTGGCACGTATGGCAGTCACGCTCGGTGTGCCGCACAACGGCACGGCAGCTGCCCATGGCGACCTGGGGGAGCAGAATTCCACGCATGGCAGTGCAAGCTCCATGTCAGAACTGCCAGCCTCGTGGATTAGTAAAGGTGAATTGACAACAGAACGTGTGAAGAAAAGAAAAAGGTTGTCTCTGTTGAGACTGCCAAATAAAAGATCTGCGATTACAAAGAGTCTGTTTAGTCACTCAAAGGAACCAATGCATTCAAAGTTTGGGTGCTTTGTTTCTTCTACACCTCCTGGTTTTAATTCAGCATGGTCACAGCCAGCTGCTGAAGTATCTGGTATTCTACTTGGGTCTTCCACAAAGTAGCAATATCATAATTTCCTAAGTAACTGCTGATACCAGCCAGGCTAAAAAAACCCCACTCCTTCCTCTGCACACATAAAACAGGTGTTCTGTAAAGTGGAACCAGCCTTACAGCTGCCTGAAAACCTCCAACATCAGAACCTTGTAACAAACCCCCCATGTTTCCTGCCTTTTGCTAATTTAAAATAAAATATAGATACCACTGGCTAGAGATGTAGAGATGTCCACACAGCCTCCCCTTAGCAAATGCTTGGATAGCAACAGCCAATGAAACAGGAATGAGAGCAAAAAAAGCGTGTGGAATAGTGCACTTCAAAAGGTTGGAAAGAGCATTTGTCACAGAACTGGAAATTTAGGAACACAACAACAATCAGCACCCACAGCAACAGGAGGAGTGAACAATGAGGGGAACCCGCAGTCCCAGGTTTGTCACCTGCCCTCTGAGAAGGGGGTATGTGCACATAACTGTGCAAATGTGTGTGGACTTCACACT
This sequence comes from Platyrinchus mystaceus, assembly GCA_035041135.1. Lineage (NCBI taxonomy): Eukaryota > Metazoa > Chordata > Aves > Passeriformes > Tyrannidae > Platyrinchus > Platyrinchus mystaceus. The sequence continues at coordinate 4,201,776 of JAWWLV010000030.1, forward strand.
TTCCTGACACTAGGGAAGAGCATGCAGAGATATGCAGGTGTTTCTCAACATTTCGTAACTCCCCGGAATTGTGATTTATTGTTTTGCTGGTTCTAGTTCTAAACATACAGCTCACTAATTGGTAGATAATTGCACATCATTAGTAAATCAATACAGCACTTAAATCCTGATTGGATTTAGATCCCATGAAGTGAGCATTTTTCTGTGTTACACATTAACTCTCTCGTACCAGTCATCTAAACTTTAAAGGTCAGCTCTGTAAAGGCCAATGCTTCCCCCAAAATGTCATTACACACTCACTCAATTCTCAGCCCAGAAACCTACAACAAGTCCAGGATTGCAGCTTTCACTGTGCTGTCACTTCGCTTCCAACAGACACCATCCCCATTTTTCCTTCTTTGTTAGGACTGTTTACATTTACCTGTGATATGGCCATGGCACTGTTACACTGGTAATCCCCAAATTTGGGCTGCTGACTTGGTGTCACCACCAGTGGAGGGTTTTCTAACTCTGGGTAGGCAGCCTGAATAGCAGCTCCAAAGATCTCCTGAAGACAGCTGTTGATATTAATCATGCTTTTTGCTGTTTTACTTCTTTCCTCCTGAAGGCTCTGGGAAAAAAAAAAAACAAACCAAAAAAACCCAACAAGATCCAGAAGGTTAAATTCACAACATCTGAGGAACTGTTACATCCCACTTCTCTCCTTGGCTGCCTGGCAAAGCACAGCTGACAGATCTGGCTGACACCTCCAGTCACAGGAGTGACACATCCAACATAAAAATTAGGTGATTCGAGAGCTGCTTCTCCTGTTGAAGCTCCCAGCACAAACCTTTCCCTGAATGCAGGGCTGCATTACTTCTCACTCCTTTGTCAGTGATGCTGGTGCATGACTGGCCAAAATGTGACAGTGTGGGCTTGCTGACCTATTGACGCTTTCCATAAGGTAGGTTTCTGTTTAAGGAACCAAAAAATATCTGATGTGTCTCTAATTAAGGTGTCAGAATGCAGAGTGAGCACACTATCACACATCACTAGCTGTAACAAACTGACATCACTTAGCTTGCCTTAATGAGAAAAAACCCCACATGCTGCTGCAAGAATTCTTTACTCTTTATTCCCTTACCTTTTGAAGGAAATTTAACCGATACTTGAGCTTTGCGTTTTCGTCTCGCAGCCCTTCCAAACTAGGGGAGACTCCCAAGCACCCAAAGTTCTTCAGACGCTCAATTTCTGCAGTCAACAACTTGATCTCGTTTTCCTGAAAAGCAAATTGAATTGTCACACAGCAATTCCTGGAGTGGGGGCAGGAGGTGATGAGCTACGAGATCTATTTTGCCTCATAAAGGTAACAGCAGCGACATGGAAGTTGAATAATTCCAAACATTGACTGTGTAAAGGTTGTTTCTATTTGTATCAAAACCAGGGATTATGAAACGTTCTTAAAAAAAGGCAGTCAGAAGGCAATCTCACTGATATCAGGACAAAAGTGCAAGAAAGACAACAGGTCATGCTAATAAAGGATCATCGCAAAATAAGCAATTCCTCCAGCTTTTTTAATCTAATAACGATGCCAAATGACTTGACTCAAAATTCCCTACAGCCTCCTTTAACCAGTTTCACCATCTCACAGTTTCTCTTCCAGAGGAGGAAACCACAATCACTCACAGTCCCAGCAAGCTCAAACCCCAGCTGGAGGCAGGAATGCCAGGCAGTACAGCCTGCTGCTCCACAGGGGCATTTCTGCAGTGTGCACTCACTTCCACACAGACACACAACCTTTCCTTCCCTGCCTTCAGCGTGGCTTCTCCCTTAAAACTGACACAAAGCGTTCAGGAGCAATCAGGAATTCCAGGGGGACCTCTGTGCTCCAAAAAACCAAACTTTCTTGTGTCCCTCCAGACCTCACAGCCTGGATGGTTGGAAGCTGCTGCAAGGAGCAGGAATTTTCCTCACCCCAGTCCCTAAAGAAACCAAATAGCTGAAATTTCACCTCAGTTGTCTATCTCTTGTTCAGGCTTTGTGCCCTGAGCCACAAACCTGGCTCACACACAGCAGCCTGGAAGCTCCTGGAGATTTAAGGGACTCAGTGCTTCTATGGAAGGAGAGGCAGCAAGCACTGCTCTCCCTGGCTCCCAGCCCCTCAGCTCCCTCATCCAGGCTCTCCTCTGCCAGAACTTCCACAGCAGGATGCAGCTCAGGCTATTATTGTAGTCAAACAGGCCACCAAAGCTTATCAAAAAGGGCTCATTTACTTTGTTGCTCTTGAAACAAACAGAGTATTTAATTAAGAAAAAACCGGGCCATTGAATCTTCTGGTCTTGTATGTCCACCTGAACAACAGCTCCCAGAAATGCTGCTGTAACTAACTGCAGATGCTCAAAAACCTAAGCTGAGGCAAAACAATCTTAAATTGGCCTATTTGTGGGCCAAGCTGAAAATCAGTACTTTTGAGGTCACTCTTCAGTTGTGCTTCAGTTTATGGCACTTCTTTTACAGCCTCAAGGTCTCCTCTGCTACAGGAGAACGGGATTCTGCTTCTTGCAGTTCAGATGTGAAAAAATAGGACTCTGAGGAAAAAAAAACCCAAACGTTATCAAATCCTCTGGTTTGGCTTTTAGATAACCAAAATCATTGAATAGCTGTACCTTAACTCACTTCAAATAGACCATTTCAGCTCTAGCAAGCCAAAGCATGTGCCCCAATTGTTTTTCTCTCATGTACATACAACCCATACAACCAACAGCAAACAGACTAGTTTATTTTCAACTCTTCTTCCTGGCCTGACCTGGTAGTATTTAACCTATACACCCATTTGAAAAATCTTCTTAACTTCGAGTTTAAAATAGCTCAAGAGAGAATTCATTGTGCTTTCACAGCTGAGTCACTTTAAGTTTCAGTGACCATTATTGCTACAAACTGACTTAAAAGAACATTAGAGCAGAGAAATGCATATCTCATCCCCCCCCCAACCCTAGAATGTGCTTTAAAGAAAAGCACAAAGGTACCTTCTACTCTTTACACATTATCTCTAAATTCTGTGTTCACACAGTAATGTTTTTTCTCTAGCAAAGTCACCAGCTTCAGAACAGGCTACTGAGACCCCAGGGAGAGCTCTGCATCGAGGGCAAACCTTGTGCAGATACAGAAAATCACATTCTGCTTGTACTCCTCCTGCATTAAAAGATTCCTCCAAAGCTGTAACCACCAAGATGTTTCAGTACCAGCTTTTCAGAGCAGGAATTTGATTTGGATTTTCCTCCATCATCACAAACACCTCTGGCCACCCAAAGGAAGACCTGCAGGAGGTGAGATGACCAGTATCTTACTGGAGCTTCTTTCCATACTGTTAGACTACAAGCAAGGATGAGGAAAGAGCTTTATCAACGTGCACAGCCAGAACCCAGAACTAGGATTCTCAGGAATCACCAATCCCTGGGGCAGACATCTGGCCCAAACAGCTTTTCCCACCCAGATACAGGGTGACAATTAGTATCCTAATTTGGCCAGGAGGTAAAAAACTCAATGTCACAGCTCAGCAAGTCTCATGTAGTTCTTTCCCATGACTGCACCAAAGCATCACAGACACCTGGGGGCATTTGGGCTGGCCCCATTTCAGGTTTGACCAGGCCCATTTGTCACCCCAGATTATCACATTTGCCTATGAAGTGTTCCTCTTCAGAAAGTTTCAGTAGCAGTCCTTATGTTACCTGAGTGAGAACTGAGAGCAGAAGGTTTCACCAGGGTGGCCCAGCTGCCTACCCCAGTGTTGCTGCTGCCATCTCAGGCCCCCTTTTTGTGCTCATCAACAGATAATACAGATGATGAAGTTTTCATTCAAAACAACCCAGCAGAAAAGCCTGAACTCAGCAGTGCTTACACTGGATTCCAGAATCAATGGGGTTGGGATCCCAATAAATGATGATCTTCATGAGTCCCTTCCAACTTGAGATATGCTATGATTCTGTGACCCCCACAGAATCCATAACCTTGTTGCTGAGCTCACCTGGAACAAGGTCTTTAGATATTCACATCATAAATGCCCCCTATCCCTGTATCTCGTGATAGAGCTAATTCTCTAGAAAATCATCTGTGAACACTAGATGTTATTGAAGAGGTATTATAAATTCTACATTCTTTCTGAAAAACAAACTACAGATAACTCTTGTAACTCCTGTTTCATGGTACCATCCAAGAGAGTAAGGGAGACAACACCAACAATCCTCTGATCTACAAGATGTGTGACTGAGAAAAGGAAGGAAAAAGCTGCTGTTAGGGTCATAAAGTGTCACCTCCTGATTTATTCTACCTGCACTATCACAACTTGTCAGTGAAGGGTCATACCTGATGACCACCTCATGAGAAGCTGTGGGAATTACATGAGGCCATGCTGACATCTCCAAGGGCTCTTTGGTCAGCTGAGTACTAGAAATCTTCCCCTCACCTGTGAACACAAAAAAACTACAGCTTTTTCAATAGGACCAAAATCACCCTTACATTTTCCCTTAGCACATAAGACTGTCTTCCAAACATCCCAATGAATTAACAAGAAACTTACATGGACTTCTGTCTCTGGGCTTTAATGTCACAAAATTTTTCTCCATCAAGTTTAAAACAATAAAAAAAGGGAGGGGAAATGGCCAGAGAGCATGGGAAAAGGAGTAGAACATCTCTCTTCTTGCCTCCTGATCAGTTTTATCTCTATTCCTACGTTGCCAAGCCCTGCTCAGCTGGCTCAGTGCAATAACTCAGCACACACTCCTTACTCCTGGTTGGGTTACTTTCCTGAAGAGCTAATGATTCCTGCAGGCTGGCTCACCACAGGCTCCAGGGCTTACTGCAGCTGGCACAGGGAGCACAAGGCTGGGAGCAAGGTGTCAGGTAGGCTGAGGCTCAGTAATTCCACATGGCCTCCTTCAGCCTCCTGGAGTTAGAACTGAACACTGTCCCCTGCTTTCCTTCAGTGACTGGAATTTGTTTATGGACTAAAGACCAGACTACAGTGCTGGCAAAGGGAGAATGCCTTTACCAGAACACCCAAGGTGTGCTTCCTCTCCTAGCAGAAACAAAGAAAAAAGGGAAATCACAGGCAAAAAGGAGTTGCAGAGATTCAACGGCCAGGTTTATCATCTCAGTGCTTTATGGCAGTGCTTGTCTTATGTCTGTAAGCAAAAAACACAGTGGAAAGTTGCTTAAGAACACACGAGTCTGGCAGACAAAACCCCACAAGTCAAATGTCCCGAACCTCCAAGTCAGATGCTCCTGGGGCAACACGTGAGAAGTCAACCTGTGGAGTCAAAGCTTTCCTGAAGCTGCCTCTGTCCTCGACTCTCGATACTGATCACTGACCAGGGCAGACACGGCAGCCTAATTTATTTCTTATTATTGCTATTGTCACTGAAAAGGGAGAGGGTTGTCACCACCTTTTCCCAACCCTGAGCACCGGCACAGGGACACCCGCACCGCTCCGTCCGGCTCCCGATGACTCGTTCTGGGGAGGCGTTTTGCACAGGTTTACCACGAGCGCAGAGCGTCAGGACCGAGGCAGCGCTGCTCTCTGTCTCGGCACCCCCGGACGCGGCCCAGGAGGCGCCTCAGCCCTGCCCGCCCTCCCCTCACGCTCCCACCCGCCCCGCGGCGCTCCCGTGCCAGGCCGTGCCAGGCTCTCCCGGGCTATCCCGGGTTATCCCAGGCTGTTCCCAGGCTGTTCCCGGGCTGTTCCCGGGCTGTCCCCGGGCTGCTCCCGGGTTATCCCGGGCTATCCCAGGCTGTTCCCGGGCTGTCCCCGGGTCATCCCAGGCTGTTCCCGGGTTATCCCGGGCTGTTCCCGGGTTATCCCGGGTTATCCCAGGCTGTTCCCGGGCTGTTCCCGGGCTGTTCCCGGGTTATCCCAGGCTGTTCCCGGGCTATCCCAGGCTGTTCCCGGGTTATCCCAGGCTGTTCCCGGGCTCTCCCAGGCTGTTCCCAGGCTGTTCCCGGGCTATCCCAGGCTGTTCCCGGGCTGTTCCCGGGCTCTCCCAGGCTGTTCCCCGGCTGTCCCGCCCCGTACCTGCCGTGCCAGCCGGGCCGCGCTCTGCGCCACGCGCGCCTCCATCCTCGGGCGGCCGGAACCGGGAGCGGCGCCGCCGGAAGCGGAAAGGCGGGACAGCGGCGACAGCGCCCCCAGGCGGCGAGGAGGACCGATCGATCCCTCGGGAATGCTGCCCTGGAACTGCGGCGCTGCTGTCCGAGCCGGGTGTGTAACAGCGTGGGAGAGTGTGTGTCGGCAGGGGAGAAGGGAAGGGCAGAGAAGGGAGAGGGGAGGGGAGGAGAAGGGCAGGGCACCCCCAGTCCCTCATTGAGGGTCACTCACCAGCGCTTCCACAGGTGAAACTTTCCATCCCCAGTGTGGGTACGGAATGGGCACAGGGAATGGACCGGCAGGGAGGAAATACAGGGGACAGGACGCGAGGGAACGGCTGGAGCTGTGTCAGGGAGGGTCAGGTTGGATCTCAGGACAAGGTTCTTCCCCCAGAGGGTGGTTGGCACTGAACAGGCTCCCCAGGGCAG
>JAWWLV010000030.1:4208421-4307367 GCA_035041135.1 Platyrinchus mystaceus
AGGCTGCCAGAGCTCCAGGAGGGTTTGGACAACGCTCTCAGGGACAGGGTGGGATTGTTGGGGTGTCTGTGCAGGGCCAGGGGTTGGACTGGATGATTTTTGTGGGTTCCTTCCTGCTCAGGATAGTCCATGATTCCATGAAATATGTCAGTTACAGCATTTCATGCAACACAGCAAGAAGGTCTTCAGGGGATGGTGGTGGCGAACATTCCCTGTGAGATCCACAAGCACAGCAAGAAGTTTGGCACAAAGGGGCTGGGACTGAGGCTGACAAAACATCCAGTGGCTCTTACTGAGCTACGTGCAAAGTGACATTCTGTAACCAGCCAGGGAGCAGTGAGTTACATCTCTAACACCTTTAGTAAAACCTGTGTTTAGAACAAAAGGAAAAATCCCAGGAGCAAATTCCTCCGAGGTTTATCCACCATCTACCTTTCAAAAATGCCTGGTCTGAAGGACATATAGAGGACGACACATGAAAAGCTATATGCTTCCAGATGGTGACAGAGAAAAACCTCAATTTAGGTGCCAGGGGATGAGAAGATTCACATAAGACAAAAAACAAGAAGGCAGGTTTGTCCAGAAATGTCACTTTATTGGAAAAACCTAAAATGGACTTTAAACCTGCAGCCCTCCTCCCACAGCAGTGGTTTCAATGGGCTCCCCACGTTACCTTAACAGACCCATTACAGACATGAGCTGCAGTACAAATGTTAAAAGTGCAAGTATTCTGAACTTCACACCTACTTTTATGACCTGGCAGGAAACACAAATGCTTCACAGCTCACAGAGAATTCGTTCACAGCACTTGGGAGTCCAAACTGGCTCCCTGCATTCCCACAGGGTACAAAAGACATCACTGAGAGTCCGATGCAGAACATCATAGAAGGTAGGGGTGAGGTTCCTTCAAATTCATTTTATTGCAGTAAAACCTCTAAAAGATAGAGCTGTACAAAAAGTCTAAACAGCATTATTTAAGAATAACAGCACCTTACGCTGCATTTGTTCTTATTTAAAATTCTATTTCCCAAAAATACATTCCTAAATATACAAACTATACAATCTTGTCACTTTAATGCTGGTTTCTGTGATGATATAACTTTAACCTAAAAATCTTCAAAACATCCACATACTGACAAAAGCTCTAATATACAAATGCCTTGGTACCTTCATAATACCACATAAATAACTTCAAAACCCAAACTGCATTTGTGGAATTGTCTGGAAAGCAAATACTTTATGGTGATCACACATCGTCCGCAGAGAGCGTGGGGATGTTTATCCTCGGCCGTGTGAAAAATGCCATTTTCTCTCTAAAAAAAAAGATGATCAGTTGTTAATGCATCAGGAGTCTTGCCAGAAATGTCCACCATCCCCAGGAGAGTTTATCCCACCAGCTGTTCCCACAGGGAGCAGCAGTACATGCTCCCTTAACCTACACCTCTTAATTTACTTATCAGGCATGAGCCTACAGTTACACTCACAACACTGACCTTACCAGAAGCCATTTCAGAAAGGCTCAGGGTTTTTTCCCCTTCTAGATCTGTTGCTTAGGGGAGCAAAGGGCTGCTTCTGTGTCAAAGAACCTGCTGCCAGGTGGGGAATGATTTGGAGTACTGCTGGTTGCTTTGATCATGTGCAGTGCTGCAAGGAGTTTCCCTGACTCTCAGACCTCATACTTTGATATAAAATTACAGAAGTTCTTATTAACATTTAACTACTTCTGCAAAGATCAGACTTCCTCATCAGCATCTTAGTTATCCACAGAAAAATCATGGCAGCAGTCCATTTTTCTTCCCCTTTACCTGTAATTACCTGAATGACTGTACTTCCAGAGGCTCCTTCCGACTCTGCCCTCGCAGCCTGTGGACATCCTTGGCAGCAGCTCTCATCATTTTATCAGCCTTTAGCTCACACTTGTGTTCTGTTTTTTGCACCTAAACAAATAATTAGAAAACCCCAAAAAATAAATGGTTTTGTTTCCAGGAGGAATTATTTTATCCTAACTATCTCCAAGTACAGCAGTATTTCAGCTGGAGGTCTGATGGGTTTGGAAACTGTTGACTCTGGAAATCATGAGCCACAGGAGCTATACTGAAGGTTGTCAGCTAACCACTGTAATGGAGAGAGCTTTTTGTAAGGTCTTTCTTCCAGCCTTTGGTAAGAATTATGGGTGCTACCAGCACTCTCTTGGTGTCTTCCTGATATACCTTTTAAGCCAAAAGATCGGCTCACACAAGAACATGGCACCCCACGTTCCTGCTGTGCCCCAAAAGCACCTTGCACCAACTCCCTCCCACACCTGGTGCCCTCACACCTCAGTCTCTGCCTGGTGTCAGCAGAGGTGCCCAGTCAAGCCCAGAAGCTGGGAAGGAGCCCTGTACACGAGGGAGGGTGTGATGTAGGGTAAGGTAAGTGCTAACCACCACACACCACACCTACTGCAGACTGGGAGGCTGCCCCTGGCAGAACAGATGGCTTTTGTGACTCCTCCTATGGGCACCTGTGCTGGGCAGGAAATCTCTATGCTGGTAAATGCCAGGGTTCAGGGCTAACAGCTTGATGGAGCCCTACATGGAAGACAAGAGTGCCTAGTGCTGAGGCTTCCTTTAGTGATGGTCCCAAGTCCCCTGTTTCCAAAATCCCATTTTTCCCAGCAAGTTGAATGAAACCCAAAGGCAGGTGTTACTCACTCGTTTCTCCACCAGCCTCAGCAGCAGCCGAAACCTCTCATCGTCCTTCACCCACTGTGGCAACTCTTTCTCACCCTGACTTTGAGCTTGTTCCAGCTGTTCCTTCAGCTCCCTCAGCACTGAGATCTCCTGAACCAGCTGGTCATGCCAGGTTTTCGAGGCTTGCAGGTCCAGCTCCAGGTCGAGGGAGGTGCGGATCAGACGCTCTGTACCGAAGGACTTGACTGAAGGCTGGAAAAGAAGGGGTGTAGGAACACAGGGAGGATAAGTGTCCCAACCATTCCACCCAGGAAGTGCCAAAAACATCACAAGACCCATTTTTCCAACCATCTCTATTGATCCTGCTTTTCAGCCTGTCTCAAGACAGAAAACACAAAGTCTTACAGATAAGTGTTTTGATTTCTGTGTTTCCACTAAAGTTCTTCCTTGGCAGCTTCTCCAAACCAAACAAATCCACCTGCACACCTTGCTCCTAAGTTTAATGTCTCATCTTCAGATGAATCCACAATGCTGCAGAAAAACCTGTGATTACTTTTTCCAGTGACATGTTGCCTTCTGCTAGTTTCAAACACAGGCTGTCCCAAGAAAACCATCTCCTTAGGAGCTCAGTATCAGTATCCTGAGGGAATTTTAGTGATTGCCATCACAATGGGCACAGGGATTCATTTTGTGCCACGGAGTCACTACAACAGGGTCACCTGAGCATCTGAGACATCGTTCTCCTCACCCTCTTCCCCAGCTCCTCACATTTATTGTAAATACTTAAGAATCTCAAAATAATAAACACAGCAAAACTGTTTGTGCTACTTCTTGTGCTCTGACAAGATGGAAAATAGCAGGAACCATCTTCCTAAATTCATTGTTCTAAATTAATTCCAACTTAAACATTGCTGTCATATTCTGTTATATCAAAGAATCCTTGAGAGCCCTGACAGACACAAAGAAAAGGTTGTGAATGAAAGCATGTGGCAATTGATTTATGTTTGCAAATTTTTCCTTTAAAACACTTTTCTGGTTTTTGCCAAGTGTCTGTGCCAGAGGGGAAAAAAAAATGGTGATGTTCTTACCCGTTTCACTCTGACACTTCGTCTCTCCATTGCATTTCGAACGAAGGGGGGCTTTTTGGATAGAGTTGAACTGTCACTATCACTGCGATTCAGCTGAAAAGAAACATGAAACGCACATATTTTTCATGAAAGAAATACAAGCAGTGCATACACACATTATCAGTGAGACCAGAGAGTTCTCTAGGTGGCTGTAAGCAGAGCTATGAAGTTTTGTGAAAGACCACAGCAGACACCCCAGTCTGAGTGCACAGCATGCACTTGGCACAGCCAGATCCTGTCACAAGCCTTGAACTCTGTCCCTTTTTGGGAATAGTGTCTCTATTTCTGCACAGTCTAAGTTTAGGTATGATATGGGACTCTACCCCACTACTGCTCTTCTTCTGTGCAAGTAACTAGCCTGGGCAAAGCAGCCTAGAAAAATAAGCCCTAAATAATAACAATAACAACAACAATAATAGTAATAATAGTAATAGTAGTAATAATAATAATATTTTCTGGCATCTGTAAAACATGGGACTTCTTTATTAGAGATTTCTCTTTTCTTTAATGACGTGTATTTTAAGCTAGTGGTGGAAGAGGCAGGTTTATCTGAAAGCTCCCCCTCTGGGAGAGCTTCTTGTCAGCTGAAGAGCTGTCATGTTACACATAAACAACCTGCTTTGTGGTTGTCTCTAGACCCTTACAAAGTGCTCAGCTAAGTGGGGTTTGTTCCTCTGGAAGCATCTGCTTCTGAACCAGAGAGAACCTGCACAGCAAATCTGGCTGAGCTGTGTTAGGAACAAGCCCACTTGGGACAGGTCATGGATGATAAAAAAACAGTGCTTGCTTGTTTGCCAATTCTACTTAAAAGACAAGTTATTTATAGTTTATTCTGGCCCTCAATTCAGGAAATAATTGTGAACAAACATTTCAAAGCAGAGGAAGTGACATCTGACCCAACACATGACCTGTTCAGTTACCTTCAGACTAAGCACACTGGCAACTTTCAGGCTTCTACAGTTCTTTTGCTGACATTATCAGGTACTTGTCTTTCCATCTTTATCAAGGTTTCACATTCACCTCATGTAAAGTCAGGTGGACACAGCTAAATCAGCTCAAATTAGCACAGAACAGTCTTAAAGCAGCAGTAAAGGGTTTGATATGCAGCCTACTCATCACTATTTTACAGCAGCCCTTCTAGATCAGTTTGGGCATCTCAACATGCTGCATGGACCACAAACATTTGTGCACATATGTATCTTATAAATCTGTGCTTAATACTGTTAGTTCAAGGGAAAGAAACTCTTTGGGAGGTGAGGACAGAGCAATTTCTGAAGCCAGAGGGGGAGAGAAGAAAGCACTGTCAGTTTTCTGTGAAAAATTCAGATAAGTGGACACTGATATCACCCATTACAGAAACCCAGCATTTACACCCTCAGGGTTGCCCCTTCCTTACCCGACACACGTACTGACTCTGCGGTCCCGGTGAGAAGGTTTTGGAGCGGATGATGGTGCTGCCTCTGACAAACTGAGTCTGGGGTGGGTTTGCTGCTCTTTTGTCTTTTGGACGAACCACAGTGGAGGACTGTGCAAGGCTCTCTGTGTTGGTCTCTTTATCCACCTGGAAGACACACCCTGCAGTGTAAGTGCCACCTTGCCATTGTCCCCATGACACACACCCAGGGCTGTCTGACAGCCACACTCTCAGTCCCACAGATGTTGCATTCAGGCCCAGATATTCCTTAGCCCTTTCCATGCAGGGTGTCCTGACACTTCACTCCTGGAACTCTGGCTGCTACATGGACTGTACTGCTGCCTAAGGGCTCCACATCCATTGATTGCTGTACAACACAATTGATTCCAACGAGCTTTGCCTGTGGATCCAGGACATCCTTGTGACCTGGCAATCTCACAGAGAACAGAGGTATGATTTTAAAGACCATTATCTTGTTGTGCATCTGCAGCAAAGATCCAAATCAATGTGTAGAGAGCACGTGTACAGCATACCTTTGACTACAACCACAGTCAGAACTAAACAAGGTCAAAACCACTGTCACATTAATGAAAACAGTTTTCATGAGCAGCAAAAAGAAGGCATGAAACAACCCTATACTAACTGTAAGACAAATGGTCACATACAGTTATTTACAAAGATTTTGGATAGATACAACATTTAATCATCAATGATGAACTTTCAAATAACTGCTGTAGCCTTTCTCAGTTCAACAGCAACCCAGTCAGCTGAGCAATGGGTTTACTCATCTTTCTGTTCAAAAGGCCCTTGACTGTACCTTCTCTGTTATTTCCATGTGCAGCTGGGAATTCAGACTTTCTTCTGTTTCCCACAGAGATTTTCCAGCACAGAATTCTTCCTCCTCCTCCTCTGCTTCATTTTCACTGATCTCATCCTGTTCTTCTGGATCAGGAACCTCTTCATCTTGCCTGTTAGGAACAGCTTTGTTATTGAACTGGCCTGTTGTGGCCAATACTGGTGCTGCAGCAGGAGTTACCTCCTGTAAGCTGCTGGACAGAAACACATCCCCAAGGCAGCCAGAGGATTAAACAGACATAGGCTTGAAACTGGAGTGAAACTGCACCAGAAGGCAACATTACAGCCAAAAACTTCATCCTGATCTAGCTTCAAAAGAAGCAAGCTGAAGGTTCAGCCATATTGTCTGGGCTTAAGACGAGTGCATCTTGAAGGGAGCTCTCGGGATGCCATTAATCTCAGTTAAAAAGTGTGGCTGGACAAAACTGAAGCATTTTTTGACATCCCTTTTAGCTCATTTGAACTCGCAGCAGGCTTCTCCATCAACCCCATTGGCCAGGCTTGCTTTTTATTTCAAATGTTAGGCTTCATTAATGAAATCTGAATCTAAACCATATAAACAACAGCCAAATTAATATTCAAGCAGAGCCTTGCACTATACAGTGGAGTTTTCAGGACATCCATAGAACACTGAACAAATAACAAAATTAGCATAGTGCTGTTGACTATTTTCAACATTTATCAGCTTTGTTCTCATTTTCCATGCACAACCTCCAGAACAGAAGAAATGGGATTTTTCACCAAAACAGAGACAGAAGAAGCCTCCCACAGCTCAGTATCATCTGCTCTTCCTCTGCACATGGATACCCAAATGCTTTGATCACCCCACAACACTAAGATGGTGGGATGCTACCTACCAGCTCTCTCCACTAGTTAAAGTGCTTCTGCTTTCCTCCAGCTTCTTCTCCACAGCTTCCAGTTCAACAGCTGTCTGCTCTAAGAGTGCTGAGACAGAGTCCTGAGGAGAGCAAGAGGCTTCTTGTGAAGAAATGACTCTCACAAACTGCACAGTGCCCAGCCTTTCAGGTCAGAACAGCCCCTGCTCTCCTCCAGGGGCAGGAGGGAGCCCTGCATTGTTCCAGCAGCCCATTGCACATCCAGTGTGAGCCCAGCCTGTGTGAGCTACACCTGGCCCACCTCCCCCAGCATGTGCACGTGAGCAGCTCCAGGCTGAGCCTGTTCCATGCCATGCATGTGCAAAGGTAAGTCTGGATCTTGACTCGTCCAGCAAGTTCATTGCAGCAAGGTGAACTGCCTGGTGGGCAGAAAGGCAGAGCTCACACATCACTTACACCAGACCAGGCACCACATCCCTCAGCTGCGTGAGGAGAGGTTTTCAGTAAATATTTAGCCCAGGACAAGGGCGTATCTGTAATCGACATGTTTATTATTTTGTTGCACTAAACATTTTCAAGTTGTAAATATAAACACACCAGCCTTCCCTTCTCCTCTACTCTAACAGTCCCTCTTGTTTAGAAGAGATTTGATTAAAGCAGTTGCTTACTGTTTTTTCAGTGCAGGGTACTTCAGAGTGACTGCTTCCTTGTTTATTTTTCCTGTGTTGCTTCTGCTGATATTTATAACTAAGGAGGTTATACCACCGGGTTGATTTCTCTCCAGATCTACATATTTCAGCAAGGCTAATTTGTGCTCCACCCTATTGAGATCAAAAACACAGTTTTAATGTAGTACTAAAATGAACAACTACCACACCAGTCAGAAGAAGTGAGAGTGGAGGTCCAGGACTTCCTGACTTTGTCAAGTTGGACTAAAGAAAAATTGCCTGTTTATCCCATTTCAACATCACTAGTAATGCTTTATTTATGTTTATTTTTAGCATTGTCTAGGGCTTCCAAGTAACAAGTGTTTCACTACAGCAGTGTACAAGATTCCGAAAGTACAAACAGTGCTACTGCAGCCAGGATAAATTACAGCTAGAGCTTCAAAGAAAAAGAGAAAGGAACAGGAGAGGAAGATTCCCTTTCAAGAAATTTGCAAGGCTGACAACAGTCATTGCCCAGCCCTAGATGTTTAACTTTGTAGATTCCATTCCTCTTCATCTGCCTTGTCATTTTTTACTGCATTACATTTAGTACATAACCTGATACATTCAAACCCAAAGTAATTGGTTCTCAATTACACTACAATGAAAGTTTCCAAAAGGAAGAACAATAGTTTGACATCAAGTCATGAGAGAAGAAATATCTAGTGATCTGACAAGTCACCAGTAGTTCTGTAACAAAACATTTATCTAATAATTTCTTTTCCTGATCAAAATTGTTACTGCAAAGAATTCTATGTGGGAGAGACCATATAGCTAAGAATTATCAAGAACACTTATATAATAAGAAATTACCATACTTCAGAATGTAACATTCCGTCTAATTAAAAAGAGGGAACAAACACAAAATTACTAAGAGCTGAAATACTAACCAAACATTCCTCAAGGTGAGACTTATCTACAGTGCAAACATCGACTCTTAAAGTCTTCTGGCGCAAAGCCGGGTAAGAGATGGAAACCCAAAATACTTCATTGTACACAAGATTGTCTGAGGCTTCCACCGGTCTGGTGCGGAACAGGCAGCTCGTGCTCTCTGAGCAGGGCAGGACAGCCACACGGATGTTCCTGTGGAGACAGCACTGCAGTCAGGGCTGCCCTACAGCTGTGCAGCTCCACACATCTGTCAGGCAGAGTCATCCTAAGCACTGTGGACAGCACTGTCCTATCCTATTCCCTGGAGGATCAGTCAACTGAGGAAAAAGGAACGTCTCGTCACAGCGTCAGAGATGGGAAGTGGCAGGAGATGCCACAGACCCCGTCCCTCTGATGTAATCAGACATCATGGGATCATGTTTTACATGGTTTTTTATCCCTGTGCAACTACCCCTTCTGTGGGTAGAAACAGCAAAAATGAATCAAATTTTTGTCGGCACACAGCTGAATTTAAAAAAAACTTGTGTCCAGAAGCTGCACATTTTTCCACAGCTGCATCTATGCACGTGCCCAAGGAAGACTTCTGCAGCAGAATTAACACCCCCTCTCCAGTCAGTGCAGTTGCTACAACTAAAAACCTCATCAGCTAGTGCTAATTCCAGGCAAGTCTTTTCCTAGCAAATACAGACCTTTTGAGGAAAAAACTGCACCTTATTTCATTTTACAGCTTTATTAGTTGGTAAGTGTTGCTATACATAACTAAGTATAGAAACATTTCAGAAAGGGTAAATATTTAAAAGTGTGAAAAACCATAAGCCAACTTCAGTTTTATTCCCACTGAAATCCCATACAGATATATCAAGTGTGATTATTTCACCCACTTACACTTTTTGATCTTGTTGTAACAGCAGTGCTGGAACATTACTCAGCTGAATGACCAGTATTGCAAATTGTTTATTTTTGTCATCATATCTGAATTAGAAAGACACAAAAAAGCATTATTGTTAGAGAAGTCTGCCTTGTACTCCATGAATTAATGTTCCACTTGTTTCATTAACACAAACAACATAAAAAATTTAAAAACAAGACAACATTATAATGGGACCATGACTTGACTATAATTTAAAACAAAACCAGTTCCATATTACATGAAGTTTTGCTACCAGAATACAGAACAACACAGAACACCCAGAATTTAATCCACATAAAATGGACTACAGATTTGACCTAATACACATTGCTTTTCCTGGGGTCTGGTTAAATTGCTGTATTGTAACTAAAATACTTTGAAAGGCCTTATATAGTGACTGTAATAGAGGGAAGTTACAAGTAAAAATACTTGCATGTACAACAGTGAAGATATTATGGGCAATTATTGCTTTACTATGGCTGGCCATGACAAATGAGTTCTGTGCTACATATTTTTCCTCAAATGCCACATAAATTCCACAAAGTCTTTTAAGGAGGAGGCCTCTATGCCTGCCTTCCTATGCCTTACCCACTACTGGGATTCAGGTGTGGTCAGTGATTGTGACTGCCATTTACTCTCAGCAGTTTTCTCCCAAAAAACTGGACACTTAAGGACACTGCAAGCCAGCAAAAGGCTTTCTCCAGCCCAGCACTCATACCACACTCATAGCACCCTCATACCACACTAACACCAGATGATTTCCAGTGCCATGAAAGAGGGTAACTGGTCCTAAGAACCTCCTAGAGTCAAGCTTATTTCTCAATTACACTGCCAAGAGGGCATTAGTTAGTTAGTACAAATAGAACAGGACAAACAGGGTAAGAAAACAGCACAGACAGCACTATCTTTTAAATCCCAACTATCATTCTCTTCCATTGGAAGGGAAATCCAATAAAAACATGTTGTGCTTACCTCATTGCAATTTGCACTTTAGCTGTCCCCACTGCTTCTGTGTCATCACTGTCAAACACCATCACTTCTGACACACATGGTCTGAAAGGAATCAAAGACAATTAAGGACTCGATTTGCCTCTTATTGAAGTGTTTGCATTTAGGTGATACAAGATCTTTTCCCTGCCATTCAGGGGTTGGGTATATGGATTCTGTACAACTAGCAGCTAAAAGAAAGCCCATTTAAGAAATAAGTGCAATCAGCCTTAGAGGTATGTATTACAGTGCTTATCAGCAGAAAGTCATATGTCTTCCCTCTTCACTGCCAAAAAAAAGCCACACAAAGACTGCAAAAATAAGGCAGTGGGGGATTTTTAAAGGGTTCCCTTGACTGATTTTAGTAAAAACGGCTGACTGCCCAGCAAGAGAAATAAGACTTAACAACTGCAATCCTGTCCTGAATCATGACAGCAAAAATTCTCAAGTTTTATTAGATTTAAGTAATTCCTTTGTTTCTTTAAGAAATCAAACTTTCTTAAGCACATTAAAAGTGACAGGGTACACTGACTGGTCTTGCTGGAAACAGCTATTCTGCATCATTTTCCTCCCCAAGTATTCCTCCTCCAAACTTTTATGCACTGAAAGTCCCCAAAACTACATTCATTGTCTAATTGACTCAAGAGGCTATGCTGTAGCACACGAAAACAGGATTAGCATTATTCTCTTCTAATTATTTTCCATATTACTACCTAGCACTCTCTTGGATTTCCTTACTTTTCAGCTACAAAGGACACATGGATAGCACATCCCACCTTCACCATTTAGAGCAGGCATCAAAATGACACTGAAGTCACCACAAAGGTTGGTAAACTGATAACCCAAACAACACTAAATAACATCAGATACGTGAGCGTGCATGGGATGCCTTCTGTAATTGCCACACATTATCCCTCTGCACAGAGCTGCCTGTCCCCTTGAGGGGACACAGGGGCCCTGAGACACCCAACTGTCTGACTGCCTGGGTTGAGAACCATGAGCTCTAATTTACAGAAGAACAGCACTTCCTTGTCAAAGTGAATTGTGCTGTAAACATAAAAATTATTCATTTTTCTAGAGAACTGATGAAGATAATGAATGGGGGGAATATGAGATAAGCAATTTTTTGCTTCTACACAGTTGTGTCTTGCAAGTATTGACCCTCAATGCAAATAAAAACAGTAGGGAAACCCATGTTAGATGCAGCCAAACCAGGTACCAACAAGACCAGTGCCTTCCAGTGAACTTTTCCAAAGCTCCCCAGACAGCTTCAGCAAGCAGTATGGGAGGTCCACAAACCCAGCAAGATCAGTGCCTCCCAGCTCCAGTGACAAGTTTTGTCCTTAGGGGGACAAGTCCTGCAGGAGTCACATAGTGGTTCCTAAAACTTGGGAACTGCACCACAGCAGGTACACATCCATGAGGCACTTCAAGGTGCATCTGTTGTTTTCCTCAGACATCCCAAATCCCCTCCCACTGACTGAGGGCTGTCACTGACAGCAGAGTGGCTGACTGAGAGGAGGGGAACTTTATACCTGCCAGATGGCTCTGCTACCCCCGCCAAGGCAGCAGTCACAGCTTACCAGCACCTCCACAAAAAGACCAGCTGTTCAAACAGCTCTCTGTGAGCTTGCTTTCAGCTATTACGGGAAGCATGGGTCATTTTGATAATCAAATTCAACCTGCTCATGGATTTTTCAGAAGTATTAAGAAATCTGAGACTGAGAATTTCAGCCACTGAATTACAAAATAGGTAATAACCAGCAGTATTCCAGCTGACTCTGTGTGCAAAGCTGAGTCACTGGCTTCGTCCTAGGGAGAGATCTGATGTCTACCTTTGTACAGACGCCTCGTATACCCCGCTATCTCCAGCAACAGATTCATCAGACACTGCAGCTGACACACACGCCACCTTCAGTGCTGTCCCTCCAGCTGTATTTATACCTATCAGAAAAGCACAGAGGAAAACCAAAAGCAGGTGTTAATGAAAATGAAACTCTCTGGATAAGCAGCAGCTTTTTTTCTTCTCCTCCCCTTGAATTGCATTTTTTCCCCCACCCAAGTATTGTTGAGCAACAGGCGCATTTCTGAAGACAAGAGAGGGCACAGGTGGGGTGGACTGAGCTCGAAAGCGACCATGGAGTGAGTGCACTGGGAACATGCCCGACTGCCCTGGAGAATAGAAAGCCCCAGGAAACTGTGAGGAACAGCCTGTGTGGTGGAGGTGACAGCAGGGCTTCATCACACAGTCAATGCCCATTTATTCCTTGGGTCCTGCAGCAGTGTACCCACGGGTTGAGGTTACACACAGATTGTGCTGAGTGTGTTACAGCTGCCCCAGCTCCTCCGTGGGCACAGGTCCTCCCTCTCAGGCAACGTGGGGAGAGGCCTTCAAAGCCCTGGAAAGGCAGGGAGGTATCCATGACATGATGAAGAAGAAGCAGAACTCCTAAATTCCAGTGAACTTATAAATATGAACCAATAGAACAAGTCACCCTTAAGCAGGTAGCAGACCTTCTTATTCAGCCACCCAGAGAGCAGCAGCTGGGCAAAAGCTGCTGACCAAGCTCTAGCACAGTATGGATTATGTGGAGAGGTATATTCTGCCTGAAGAACTTATGCCAAGTTTAGCTTCAAGGAGGGGGAACAGCAAAAAACCCACTCCCTGACTACCCCTAAACCCAAAAGGTTAGTGTACACAGGACAGAAGGCAGGTCCATAAAGACCAGGTTAACAAGCTGAACACGGAGAGAAAGAGAGATTATAGGATTTAAAAGAGCAGCCATATGCAGGAATACAGAGAAAAGGAGGTGGGGAAGAGAAACCAAGGAAGGTGAAGCAAGGAGTTTTGCACAGAGATGTTATCTCATGCAAATTTCTTGTGCTACAAAACTGCCCTGGAAACTTCTGCAAATTCTGCACCTCTTCACTTGAACATTTCTGCAGAGAAGTTTTGGCCAAGAATCTGGAGAACTCCATCTGCCAACATGGGTAAGGAGTGCCGGGCCACACCCAGCTCCTAGATGTCCCTCACTGTCAGAGCTGTGGGGAGACCTGCTCCAAGAGTGAGGAGGTGCCATGTGTCACCCTGGGAGCAGCTGTGACCCCACAGCAGCAGTGCAATGCACTCCTCTCCAAGGGGCTTCTGTTTTTCAGCAGTGGTCCCTCTTCCCTGTAGACTTAGGAAAGCACTTGCCCCCAAAGCATCACGTATTTTCTTTATTAAAAAACAAGTTTGAGTTTTGATTGTTTTTTGGGGTTTTGAGTTTGGTTTGTGGGGTTTTCTTGTGTTGTTGGGTTTTTAGGTTTTGGGTTTTTTTCACAGTCTCACAAAGCCACTTAAAGAATTAAAACCAGCTTTGAATAAACTGGTGGAAAAAGTGTGCAAGCTCAACACAGGGTTATGGAATACCTTAAGGACTTGTTCTACAGCCAACAGTAGAGGGTGCTACAGGTGACACCAATCCATTGAGACACCTGTGCCATTTGGGCCCGTTTATCCATGGATTTCCTGACACTACCACCAAATGGGATTTTTCATCTTGGTATTCCCATAGAACCGTTCCAGACATAAAATGTCCAGACCTTTTCCCCATAGGCCAATGCACATAAATAGAAGTTAGCATCTGTAACATGGTAATTAAAACAAGTGGATCCATTTAATACTGGCATTCACAGTTTAATCCATCCTCCCTCCTGCCCTGTGCAAGGGCCTGGCCCCTGCTGTGCTCTGGATCACAGGCTGTGCTGGAGGTTCACAGGCTGCGTGGGCAGGGGCAAAACTATGGTGCTTCTTTCCTCAGTGCTGCTTTGCACCTCCTAGTCTGTGGTTTTAATATGAAAATAACTTCTCCCCCACTGGCTGATTTTCTAGATCAGGTTGAGTTCTCCATACCACTTTCAGAAATGCTGCTCTGGGAACCCCTTTGCATGAGGTTTCCTTACTGGGAAAGGCAACACAGGTTGGTCTCCACACACTTAACCTCTTTTTCTCCTTCAGTTACCACTGCCATCTAGTCCTTTCAATCCCAAAAGCCTCATTTTTTTACCACTTTTCCTCCTGAGCACCTCAAGGCCAAGGGAGGTGAATACAGAGGGTGCAGACCCCAGCAATGAAGTGAGTCTCTGTACAGCAGAGTGTTAAAGTGTAAACCTGAATAAAGGATGAACAGTTCCCTGGAAAGGATTCATCATGCAGCCATCCTTTTCCTCACTGTTTTTGCAAAGGACTTGGAAGCTCAACCCTGCAAGTCTTAGGCTCTTTCATGCAGTTAATTAGCACAAAATTTGGATTTTCAGTTTTTAGCCTTAGGTCTCTGAAGAGGTATCACAGTAATAAGAAAGTTTATGGAAGAGTTCAGAACTGACTCAACTCTCTTCCATATTTCCAAGCAGGCAGATAACACTACCTGTGTTTTTTCAAGTTTTTTTCCCCACTCATATCAAAAATTTAAAGTTTGCTCTTCTCCTCCTGCCATTTTCCCTTCCATGGGCTCTCCTGGAGACACCATGACAAGGCTTTGAAGAGCCATGTCATGCACTTTCCTCACATCCACACCGTTTAATCAGAGAATGCCGGACTCTGCCAGATCCCAGGTTTTCCTAAATCGCTCAGTGATTCCTCAGGTGAGAAAGGAAATCTTATTTCAGTCCCAAAGGTAGCAGAGGTTCTGTTCTAACAGAAAGACAAAGCAAATCCCTCAGATATATACTGCTGAGCTCTACTTACAGGACACGTGAGCGTGCTTTGCCCAGGACTGACCACCCCAGATCCAGCCACTGCGTTTCCAGTGTTACACTGAACCACCTCCCCCCCCTCCAAAATGCCTGAGGAGTAAAACCTCATCTCATTATTGCCCTGAAATAAACTACTTATGGTGATTATTTTGTCTGCTGACTGGCTAACAGCAGTAATCACTTAATCTGCTTAACACCTGAGCTTTCACTTTAACAGCCTTGGCAAATCTTGAAGAGCTAAAAAGGTTAAAACTAATCAGCGCCCAGTTCTAATAAGAATAATTAGTGTTTCCTACTCAAATGCATAATACCTCTTGCTTGTAGGAAAATGGTAGCTCAAAGGGGAAGATTTGCACTCGTGTCTTTTATTGTGTTTTAAATAGTGTCAGCCTCCTTAGTGCAGAGGGCAGTGATAACATGGTACTAGTTCCCTTTACTTGCACAGGCTGTTCTATAATCCTATGAAAACAGAAACAAACTGCACTGCTGGTTTCATAGGACTATAGCTTGCAAGTTTATATTGTCTTTAAAGCTCTTCCTCACTGCAGCGACAAATCCAGTCCTTTCACACACTGGATTTTACCCAACTACAGCCAAAAGGGCTTCAGACAGGCCCCAGCACTGTGCCCTGACTGTCTCCTGCTTTCCATCCACCATCCTAAAAAAGGATAAGCCCTCTCCACCCACCAACAAGCCATATGCATATATGAGAACATCCACTATCTCTAAATGTCTTATTTTATCACACTCACAATCTACACACGTTTTTGTTGCTAAGAGACCACCCGCCTCAAAACATCAGAATTCAAGCACAGACTTGACATGTCTGCTCAGCTGAAATTAATAAATTCATTGCCACTGATTTACTGGGAACCAGAGCAAGATCTTATGCATTCCAAGCTAGAAGGGAAGGATTATTATTATAATTTCTTCACTATTAGGCTAAATGGCTTTCCCAGCCCTCCTCAAAAGCTTGGTCAA
Organism: Platyrinchus mystaceus; assembly: GCA_035041135.1. Lineage (NCBI taxonomy): Eukaryota > Metazoa > Chordata > Aves > Passeriformes > Tyrannidae > Platyrinchus > Platyrinchus mystaceus. The sequence goes on from JAWWLV010000030.1 coordinate 4,224,539, forward strand.
AAGTTTGCGTCAATATGGCATTATGTGCCTCCCAGACCCAAAACACTAGATGACATTATGAATAGTTTAGTGCCAAATTAAACCAGGAATCCCACCACAACCATTTATATTTGCACATGAAATCCCTGTGAATTGTGTACACATGTATGTAAGTAAAATAAGAACACATCTAAATACATTCTTTTTAGAAAGACTCATCAGATCAGCAGCATTTTTTGTGTACAAATTAAAATACCAACCCTTCCTCCCAAACAACACAGAACCCACAGCTGAAAACACTTCTTAACATAAGATATCAAGATGACAGACAGCTTCTGAAACACTTACTTCTCAGTGCTTTATGAACTACATTAAAAATACATGCATGCAGTGCATGCAAATCTTTTACCATACCTTGACCTAGATGTTTATCTCCTGCTCTAGGCTCTTCCAGTCTACAGTTGCCACTCCCAGTGTTTAGGGTGAGTTCTGAGAGATTTGTACTTATCTCTGCATCATCAAAATCCATATGGCTTGAAAAGGCATCACCACTTAGGAGTGGATCTATCACCAGTGGAGAGCAAGGTGGAGATGGAGAAGAGAGAGATGACCTTGGAGACAGCGATGTCATGGATTTTGGAGTACCGGACAAGGATCTCAGAGCCTGAACGCGACTCGTGGTATCTGCTTTTTGAGTTTTTGCTACTTCATTTTCATGAATAGTGGTGATACAGCCTGATGGTCTAAACCCAGTGGCTCCTTCCAAGAGCAAGTCAAGCTTGTTCTGATATTCTGAGTCCAACTGCTCCAACTGCTCCAGGTGCTCGTAGTAGAGATCAGTGAAACTGGCTGAGGTGGATGAATCTTGGCTGGAGGTGGCAAGAGATCCTCTGCTAGATGCAAGAGACCCAGGGCTGCTGCTCGAGGAGAGGGAAAGCATGCTGGTGGAGAGACTGGGGGAAACAAGTCAGAAAACCATTACACTGTAATTTCTCCTGAAAACACTGGAATGTCACCAAGCCCACAGGTTCTGCTTTGTTAGCTCAGGCCATATGCATTAGTCCCCACAGCAATCCAGAACCACAGTCTACACAGCAGGAGCTTCTCAATAAAAACAGTATAATTCATACACATTTTTCTGCTCACCATATCAAACCCATAGGAGTCCTCATTTAGCCAAAACAACTCTAATGAACAGTTTCAAATCAATTAAAATTAGTGACACCACCCTCCACCCGCATCTGTCTGGAAAACATCTATGGTTCCTGTTAATCTCCAAAGCACAAAAACCAGCCAGGCCCATGCAAGAAGATGAAGTTATTGCAATGAACTGTCTGACCAGACGGAAATTTTCTTCTATTTGCCTCAATTTTGGATCTGCAGCCAAAAGACAATATCACAGCTGCCTGGAACTGGCCCTGAGAGATCACAGCAGCCAGCAGCTCCCAGAAAACTGGAAGGATTTACCTACGTGAAAGACTGCTACATGGAATACAGGGCCAAAAGAGCAAGGGAAAGAGTTGGGGCTGGGCTATGAAATCAGTTCACACACATTATTCATCCCTAGAGTTCTAGGTTCAGAACATAACTGACAGCAAAATGAATTTTAAGCAGGTGCTGAACAGAAGTCTGTTCAGATGAGAAAGCCCAGACATCACAGCACAGTTTTCTGCTCAGAAGACCCATGTACCATCTCTAGAAATTCCATTAAACCAACACTCCAGCTCTGGATATTAAAGATCTTGCTCATTACTGACCCTCACTTCAGATAGGGATTAGCTACTGAAAAATCTCTGCATATGTATAAGTGGCTTAAGTTGCCCCACTGAAAAAACAGTGAGATGTTAATCAGCCTAATAAATCCTTATTTATTATTTATGGGGTAAAAGCTGGAAGCTACATTTGTATAATCATGTCCATGACCTTATGAGAAAAAAGGCAAGTATGCTGTATTTAGTATAATTTTGGCACAAAATACCTTCTGCATTTGTATGACAGATATGGACTGCATCACATTTGGTCAAAAAAGCTTCTGGGTGAAATATAACTGAAACATGAGAGATGGCTTTGCATATTGGCAATATATATAGATCTGTCAAGGTCTAATAAATTTACAGCTTTTCAGTGTATTTCACTATGAAAAGGGAGGGGGTTTTAATTAATCTTTTTCCTATCAAAAAATTGTGCTTGACTTCCTTTTGTGCATAGCTTTGGATGCCAGACATTTTGCATTATGGGGTTAATAACAAACACTTATTCTTCTGAAGGAGCATGCCAAGAACACTGGGCACATGGTTAGGAAGAAATTAGTTTCACATGCTTCTTGGTCACCTCAAAAGATCCCTAATCAGCTAGGTGAAATGAAAATATGATGCATTTCCACTGCATAAAAGCCTCACAGATTGCTACTCTCCATGGTGGCTTATTTACATGTCAGTCTTGCACTATGATTTCTTTCCAGTCTTTTCGGTGTCATCTTCACAAAATCAAACAGAATCCAAGTGGAGCAGAAGCTACAAACAGAGTAAATTCAGTACACACTGACAGAAAAAACCTCAAACAAAAAACCCATCAAATTTTCTTGAAAATCAGAACAATAAAAACATAGTTTTAGCAAAGTGGTGATTTGACCTTACTGCCTGCAATTTGTCTGGAAACAGTAATCCTGTGCTTTTCCAAAAATACAGCCTGAACTACCAGGCCACATTCTGACTGCAGAAATCTTATGGATCACAACAGATTCAGGGATATCTCAGTACACTGTCTGCACTGCAAGCAGCAGCACATCTGGAATTAATTTAGAGAAATATCGTCATGACATTCATACATGTAGTTGCATTACTAAGATCCACTTCACTTGCTGTGTGTGTGTTAAGCTGTCTTTAACATACTTTATTAATATAATACTTAAGGAATTCAAATTTCAGCAAAAAAATCTCAGCTATCCTTGGTCACCTAAATGTTACATGTCTGAAGTAGAAGGGACTGTGCATGTTGTCAGGCAGAGGCAGTTATTCAGGTGATTCAGCCCAGTGAAAAGCATCCATATAAACTGATGTATGATCCTCAAGGCTTCTCTTCCCACTGGCTACACAGGGCTCTTAGGTCACTATTATAACTGAAAGGCCTTTCAGCCCTCTCAGCTGGGAGATGAAATTGTTAGCAGAGAAAGGCAGTTCAAGCACCTACAGCTTCTGGAAAAGGTCACCTACCTTTTCAGCTGGGTGTGCAACATTGCAACTAATCGTGTTGTTTCTTCCAGCTCCCGGACAAGCTGATTTCTTTTGCTACTCAACTTCAATCTAAGAGAAGACAGAAGAAAAAGACAAGCTAAAGCAGCATTTACTATTTAAAATGCAGATTAAAGATAAAATCTACTTTTTTTTCCCCCTGTGAAATCCTACAAAAGTTAATAAAAATACATAGTATAACAGAGGACAGAATTTGGTTGAGATGTGTAAATGTTTACCAACTTCAGAAACTCTTAAAATGTGGAGTTTAATCCTGAAAAGATTCACAACAGGGGAAAATAATTACAGCTAGTACCATAAGAGTTAATCTTTCTAGGATCAGGCCTCAAAAGAGTCAGGCAGATTTTATTCACTATACATTATTGCATTCCTACAGTTACTGTGCTGATAAATGTATAAATGTCCTCATTTCCTTTCACTAAGGTCTCTGCATGACTAAGGGTTACATGATTTAGCTATTAACCATCTCATTACAGTTCTGCATGAATTATTGACTTCAGCAACATCTCAGCTTTATTTCGCACCTGAATTGGTTTCAGACAAACACACGCCCTTGGGCGCTCACACCCCAATTTAACAGGTCTCTGGACACAAAATCCTCCCCCAGAAATATGCTATTTCTTTGGCACACTAGAATGTCGCCATATTCCTAAAAATCCCAAATGAAAGGGTTCATCTTAAGACCAAAAAGATTTGTCAAACCACTGATATTTCAGGCTGGTAAAAGTCTTGCAGCTGAGATGTCTGCATTTTTTCCAGTATGATAAAACCATGAAAAGACTAGGCAGAAAACTGGTGTCATCTGGACACTGACCATGTAGAAGAAATGAAAATACAGAGCCACAGAGTGAATGCAATGTGCCTATTCCACATATATTCAAGAGACTGCAGCTACCAGAAACATTGTCGTAGCCACCCACGTTAATACATCCAGATTGTAAAACACCTGTAAGCAATGCCTAATGCAGTATTCATCCTCACTGTACATCCCCATGAGATCTCCCCCAGCAACACAAGTAAAATTAGTGAGGATAGCTGGCATTTTTTTCAGCTAGTTTAGATTCACCGGGTGCTCTGTGCAAGTCCCCCAGCCCTGTCAAATACCAGATCCTACAGGAATCAAATACAAGGATGCTAAGAACAAACAACAAATTTTAAAAATTTAAAATTCCATCTGCTGACATTTACCAAGCCTCAGACTGCACAGCAAGTGTAGAAGCTGCTGTGAGGTGCCGGCTGCATACAGAAACGTTACGTTGCACTAGCACTACACTGCGTTATTTTGAGCATTTCTCACATTCCTAGAAAGGATCCATCGCAGCAACAACAACCTCTTGCCCACTAGGGGAGTAAGACTTGCAGGTGGGTTGTCTGGGAGATGATTTCAGAAGCCTAAGTGGAGTGGACTGGGAATCTGAGGGCACACTGCTCTGAGCAGTCAGCCAGGGGGTGTTGCCGCTTGCCCCTGGGTACCTCTTGCCCAACGAGGCACACTCTGTCCTGTGCCCACTAACCTACCTCTCAGTCAGAGCTTTGCTCTGAGTGTCTCTGGCAGCCTGAAGGTCTTCCTCCAGGCGCCTCCTCTCCGTCTCCAGTCTCTCCACCTCCCCTCGAGTCCATTTTCTGGGGCTAATAAACCGCATTTCCTTCAGGAGCTCCTCCTTCTCATTAATCAGTATCAGACGGTCCCGCTCAGAGTCCAGCACGCCAGGCCAGGCCTCACTGTCCAGCTTAGCCAGTTGGATTTTCAGGTTTGCTATTCTGGAGAAGAAAAAAAACCAACAAACCACAACAAAGCAGTTATTCCCTGAGTGGCTGATCTGCTCCAGACACACAAAGGTGCACCACAACCAACCACATCTTCCACCACCTTGAGGAAGAATCTCATCCCAGGGACAACCACCCTCATGTCCCCGTTACCAAAATGCTGTGGAAGTGACAACACCCCTGGGATGTGGACATGCCAAATGCGGCTTTAACTCAGGTTTGTTCCCAACAGAAAATAAGTCTCTAGCTAATCTGTAGTGATAATATAACAAAAATTCTGGATCTCAGAAAAAGCAATCAGATATATTCTAGGTGCTTCATATGCCAATGACCTCACAGTAGTTCGTGTGAAGAGTGTCATGCGGTAAACAACTGATCTTTAATCAGCTCTATAGAAAAGAACTGTATACTCCCTGTATACGATTCAGACAAAGATCAGAGGTTACTCAGAAGTTTAGGAATTCCTTTTTGTCTTTACAATGAGGAAGTTAATCATGTCTCCATGCTGCTACTGGAAGAATTCACCTGTTGACTCAACAATAAGCATTTTGGACACATTAAAGAGCTACACTACTTCTGGGGCACCCTGCACCTGCAGATGTGAGGAGTCAGAGAGGCAAAAAACCACTACCTAAATCCAGAGCTTCCTATTTGCAACCAATTTTAAGTCTATTTTCACTAGAGGTGTCATTCCAGATTTCAGTTTAAAGTCTGTATCACCAGTCCTTCAGCACCACATCACATGAGATTAGGCAGGAAGATGACTAAAATCAAGAGCAATATAGATCCAGAATTTAGCAAGAGCTTTGACTGACAGCACAGCTTGTGGCAGGTAAGGAAGCTGCCTCCTCTGCACTCCCTGACCTACTTCATGACCTGACAGGGTGATCATGGCAGTTGGGTGAGAAACCATACTACAGATAAAGCTGAAAAAGAATTACCAGGGACTTGCATTTCTGGAACTTGCACAATCAAAAAAATCAAGTGGAAGGAAGGGAATGGGAAGAGCAGAATGGGCTGGGGCAGAAAAATTAAAAAAGCTTTGAAGGCAAACAAGAAGAAAAAGTATTTTGCAATGTAAGGCAAGCTATTTGCAAAAACAATTCACCTGACTGAAGATCAGAGAGTCAAGGCATACATGCCCCTTCACATGATTAACTCAGGTTAATCTCTCACTCGGGTTTAGTAAATACATGAGAAATGGAAGTGAAACGCTGTGCATGTAAAATGAATGTCCAATATTCATCTCGCTTTGAAAAGGGCTTTGTGATCTGGTGACTGAATTACTGGACCTAAATTGGGCACAACAAATAATTGCGGCCACTAATCTGGGTTCATCTCTTTCTAGAGTTTGGTTCAGGCTACAGAAGTGCAGGACGGTGCCGCTTCCTCCAGCAAACCAACACACGTGCAGGCACAGAGCACAATCAGTGCCAACCAGCAAAATCAAAGTGTTTGGGGTAAGCAATAAGATGCAGATCTGGGCAGCAGCAGCTACATGGCTCCTGAATGGCCTTGAAGAATAAAGCTTTGTCTTCCGAGCTCCAGAGGCCAAGAGGAACTCGAGCCCCAGGAGAGCCTGTGAAGGATTAGGCTCACACACACTGACCTGCCTCCACCGTCACAGGAGACACACTAGAGATCACCTTTCTGAAGAGAAGCCTCCCTTTCTGTAAACCCATTTCCCACAGCAGGTTGCTTACTCTAATTAAAGTTCCATAATTGATAGATATTCAGCTCAACTATTTTTAGGTCTTCTTAAGAGCTGTTTTGTTTTTGAGTGCCTGATTAAATGCAATACTGTGCTCCAACGAAGAATTAACAGTGGCATTAATTCATAATCCAAGAATTCCTCTGTGCATTTTGAAGGGATATGAGTCTAAGAGGATTGGCTGGCATTAATCTGATCTCTTTTGGCATACATTTGCATGGATATGGCTTTTCCACAGGAATTTGTTCTCTATGCATTTCCGAGTCTAACAGCTTTGTTAAACTAACCTCAGGTTTTACCTTTGGTAAATGATCATTCTTTTTCCCCTTCTCAGTTAAAAAGGAGATTTATGTATTCTATTTTTTCCAATGAAGCAGCACCATTACAAAAGGAACACCTTGCAGGCATTTGGCTGAACACTGCAGAATTCACTGCCTGAGTCTGAACTGCATCACTGCAGAGCCAGGCTGGGTTGCTATGCTGGGCTCACCAGCTTGCAAGACTGAAGAAATACTGACCAGGAAGGTCAAGTTTTATTTCACTGTTTTCTTTTTACCTAGAAAAGGCAGTTAGATGATTTATTCATTGTCATATTAAGTCTTTCTTTTTTTTAATTTACTAGGGAAGGTTAGTACTTTCTATTATTATACAACACAGGCATAACACATAAAATTTTTAGTCTCTTTGGAGAGTGTTCAGAACAATGCATCTCCAGTGAGTGGACATTAACATGTGTATCTACAACCAGTAATTAGCAATCCTATCTGACATCAGCCTCTGTTCTTCAGAAAAAAACAAAACAACTAAGTGGGAGGTGTGGTCTAAAAACTGACCAGTCAAATACCCACTGTTGCAATGCTACTCAATGTGACATTAATATATTTCATTTTAGGAGATTAGAAAAAAATATTTCCAAAATCCCAGAGTTACCACCCATCACACAAAATCCGAGCTGAAAGTTTAACTGTTGAAGGAACTAAAACAGTGCAAAGTGCAAGTGCTACACAACAGAGTTACTACTACATCTCTGAAACTGTACAACATAATTTAGTTACATTTATGCTGCAGCACCCACCTCCTTGTTGAGGTGGAGCAATGACATCTCTTTTGACATGATACCCACTACCGGTTTCCAATCCAATTAAGCTAAAGGTTTGTCACTTCAGCTGCCCTGTGTCCTTTTTTGCAGGTTTTTACATTATGAGCTTTAGGGCTTTCCTGCTTTATTGGTGGGGAAGAGAATAAGCAGAACTGTGTCCTGACAGTTCTGATGTAGTGAAGGTCAGCAAATTATTCACCTACATCTGTGCCTTTAGTCTTGTCCACAACAATGGTGTAAACAGAGTCTGCCACAGTCAAAAACATCAGCCCCTTACAAATCAAGTAGTTCTAAACTAATTAATACGGGATCATCTTGATTTCAAGCCTTCAGTTTTACCTTTCCAGAAAACAGCAGAGCTAATAAGGCACATGTATTTCCACCTTTTGGTTCCTTCATAGTACGTGTGCGGGTGAAGTGCTTACTCTTCTTTGATTTTTTGGAACATTTTAACACTGCTGTGGGGACAGGAAACACTTCTAACATCACAAGGAAGAATTTTCCCAGGAACAGAAGGTTCCTTGTGAGTCACTATATCCATAGTATTGTTCCAGCTTTAAACCAGTCGAGGTATTTGTTTCTGCAGCTCCTACTAAACACTGTGCCAAAATCACAGTGCTCTGATAGCTGGAGATCTTTGCATTTTAGCATCAATTATTCATATCCATTCAGATCCATCTTTCCTCATAATAATGTTTTTTAAACCCTGAGAAAAATCTATAGATAATCTAAGATAGACATGGGGAATGGGTATCAAATATTCTCTGATTGCAAGATACGTGTATGCCCTTCATCATTACTTCAAATGAACTACTGCACTGCCTTTATAAAGTTCTGACTCTTTTTAAAGAGCTTATTGATTATGTTCTCAGATTTGCCACTATTCCCTTGCCCCTCCTTGGAAAAGATACAAGCTAAAGTATGAGTAGTCCTCTTTAGTCTGAAGAATTAAGGTCAGTGTGAATTAAATTTCAGTCTTCAGCAAAGCTTAAAAGTAACAAGCAATTTTAGCACAGAAAAATTAAACACTGCATCTGAAGAAATAATATTTTTCATGTTGTTTTAAAAAGTCACTGCATGATTTCAATGTCAAGGTAGTTTGGCAGATCTTGGACTGGTAAAACAAACAGTTCTGATGAAATTGCTCCACTTAAGAAGAAAAGTGTAAATTTGTGTCAGAGGCAGCTGAGCACACACAGTCTTTGACAACTGCCACAGACACAGATCAGATTTTATGCCACTGAGAAACACAGCCTATTGGCAGTGCCAATATACCAAAATGAGAACATTATGAGTAATCTCAGCCTTAAAGCTCTTACTTCTAATTAGGGGCTGGAGAAAAATCCTTCTCTTTGCATCTATCCCAGTACAGAGTGTACCAAGCATCTGAACTTTGTTATTCTGGAATTGCAAAGTCCCTCTAGAGCAGTTAAAAGTGAAAAAGTCACCACCACCAATGGTTACATCACTGTAAGGACTAGGCCAGCCAAAGTCTAAATAATAATGCTCGGTGGTTTTTCATTTAACTACACAGTTGTGTTAGCTATTATCTATCAAAAAGTAAAAGCTGGAAACCTTTTGCTTAAATTGGCCTGTTAAGTAGATAGAATTTTTTTGTAATCTCTTCTCCATTCATTTCAGATCAGAGGGCAAGGGTGAAAACTTATGTTCTTACAGATAAGCTTTGGAATTGCAGCCATTGACCATACTTTGATATGTTAGGTGTTAATACAATATACCTTTCTCCTTATCAGCCTTCAAGCCATGCAAACATTCATTTCACTTTGAATAAGGTAAGGAGATGCCTTGCAGTACAGTCTCCTTATTAGGAATGGGGAAGCATTGGCAACACGTAGCAAAACCACTTATGTCCCCATAGGTGTGGCCAGACTGAATTCTTAATGTATTAGTCACGTCTTAGTAATTTCTAGGATGGTTATTTATTTCTTGAAAGATAACGCTGGCCCAAAAAGCCTGTTGTCTCACTGGCTCAAAAATTACCATATTTATTTAGCAGCAATACTGGGTTTCAATCTGGTGGCACCTTTTCTAGTGAAATATCCTCAGAATAAACTGTGTGTGACAGCCAAAAGGTCCAAAGAATTACCTTCTCTTTGCTTCTTCATACTGCAGGCGTAATCTCACTTTCTCAGCCAACTGGTTATTGCTGCTGGTAATAAACTGAGACACAAAACATAACATCAGCAACTTAGTAACCACTCCTCTTTTGGTTTTCCTATTGAAACTGATGAGGTTATAAGTGACACTTGCTCTTGTCAAACTCATTTCCTAGTTAAACCAATCACAGAATAGGAACACACTGCCTTTGATTACATGTTTTCATGATTTCTTCAAATACTTGAAACCCCACAAGATTAAGAGGCTGTTTTTGACCTAGTTTGTGAGAAAAGAAGTAAATCTACCACATCTATCTTGGGCTTCTATTTCCATGCACAGACAAATACCTTTGCAATCTTTCTTTCTTAAATGCTGTTTGCACCCTTGGTTTGGGATGACGTCTTGCTTTGGCTGTAAAGTCTTAAAGACAAAGGACATCCCATCATGCCCAAAGCTGCAGATCTTTAGTAACATGTGTGGCCCTGACAGAAAGTGGCTGCAAACGGGTAAGTAAAGGTTCACAGGAGAGGCTCTGTGCTGTCCTGTGAGAAATAAGATGCACCCACAGCACTGACCAAGGCTGGCACCACCTGACAGTTATGATCTTGTTGCACACGTGGACTGAAGGTTCATGAGCTCTACACGTTTGATGGCATGAAAATATCTGCACATACGCCACTGTTATCACTTGTAACACCATAAAAGCCAAACACACTCCTAAGGGAAGAGTCCTCATTAGAGCTTGGCCCATGTGTAGCTGTAGTTTCTTATCTCGTGGCATATCACTGCTATAAAGAGCTACGGGAATATTTGTATCACAAGAAGCTACACCTACAGGCAAGAAAAAACTTCCTTCCCTTTTATTCCCACCTGGGTTGTTCTCATAGAGACAGTGTGGGGAAACATGAGGTTGCCCTTAGAGATCTGTTAACGTTGCACACAAAAATGAAGGTCACACTGAAGTTTAAACCAGGAGGAGCTATGATTTCATAGAAACTTGCCCATGCCTGGAAACTCACACTAAGGCAGTACTACACATAGTTCAGGGGAATGTCTCCACATGCACAGGGTTTCTCAAGCATTACTCACATTTCCTGAAACATCTGTCTGGGAGCTGACATCCAGGTACTGCCGGGGTAGCAAAGGGCTGGAGCTTTCCACAGACACGCTGCTGGCCCACAGGTCTGACTGGGACCCTCTGTCGTTCACAAAGCTGTCTTTTAACCTGGCCAGGCTCTAAAACCATAAAGAGTCGTGAAGTGAGCTCACTCCTGCTCAAAGCACCTCAGCAGCTGCATAACTTTAGCCTAACCACATGATTAAGATCTGGCCATGTTTGCTGAGCCCACTCAGGCTCCACAAACAGGAGGTCAGGCACGGCTGGACTGCATCTCCCACAGCCTGGAGCAGCCCACATCACCATCCTGCCTGGACAGACAGGCTCTCAGCTGGACATGGCAGACCAAGAAGGCCACAGGGTTCATTCTTAACCAATAAACCCCAAGATGAACACTAATCTCTAAGCAAGTGCTTATTACTGTTAGTTGTTATATTTCATACTTCTTATTTCCAGGATCTGAAGAACTAAAAGGCTGCGGTCCAACCACTACATAGAACTAGTTTATGTCAATAAAAATCTCAATTACATATCTGAAAGGCAAAATACTTAAATTACTTCTCAGAAATTCAATCTTCTAGCAATGGTGACACTAAAAAATATAAAGTCATCTTGTTTCAATACCTGAATGAGGTCTTGTTTTTCCTTCTCCCCTGATGTGATGGCCTTCTTGAGAGCTTTCATTTCACTTAAAATGGCTTGTGCCTCATCAAGTTTGTAGCCACCTTGAGTATCAGACATTTTCATGTCAATTCTGCATAGAAATTTAAAAAAAACCCAGTAAGCTAACACTTTATAACATCCAGTTAATTGAATCATCCCAGATGCATGCATCTTGACAGGAATTTTTAAGAAAAACACACTCCAAAGTATAACAAGGACAAGAGAAGGAACAAAGAACCCCATTCATCACTGCCTAAGTTACTCCACGCAGCAGTACCTTAAGCTTCAGAATTCTAATTTTAGCCATATCATCAACTCTTTGACTCCCTAGGGAGGACAAAGGTGCACACAAACCCCCAAAAGGGTATATCTGGGCAGACTGCTGCAAGCTGCCTTGTTTCTAAGCTGGAGAGGATCAGCTTAGCCATCTATAAGAATTACCTTATTTTCAGTCATGATTTCAAAATCCAGGCATAGACTCACATGCACAGATATATTTGCTTGCACAACCTAACTACAAGCCACCTCATCCTTTGCTTTTCCCAAAGGAATTCTACCACACTTGACATTTATAACAAATATTTCTTTAAAAGATGCCAGATGTCTAGTCATACAAAGGTAAGTACCTGAAACTTTTCCTCCCCTCACACTTCCCCTCAAGTTTTTCCTCAGTGCCCAAAATTAATGATTCTTATACTTAAGACAGTGGGCTGTACTGTGTCATCTGTGTTGAGCCACGCTGAGTAAAACTGAACACCAGTTAAGGGACAAGATCCTGGTTCAAATTCCTCTTGTCATGAAGTCAGCTGTGATGTGGTCAATCCCATCCAGGCATTGGTTTGAGACAACTACCCCCCCATGGCTGTGTACTGCTGTCAGCTGCATGTGCCTAAAGATATCAGCAGCAGCATATTTCAGCTTACGTTATTTAGGCAGCTATTTATAAACGTAGTGGGGGATGCACTGCAAGCCAGAAATGTTCTGCACTGAAAATAAGATCTTGAGAACACACTTACTTCTTCAGTGTTTGAAATCCATGCTCTTTGTACTGGAGCTCTTGCTTCATGTGAGCTACTTCTCTCTTGAGTTTATTAACCTGCAGCAAGGTGTCACATTTTTAGAATGATATCTTATATGGGTACTTAGGTACAGCACTACCCATTCAATTCAGAATTTATTCCGTGTAGACAGTACTCTAAACAAATTTTCCAGATAATCAGTTCATCTCAACAGCAGCAAACAGCCCTAAAGGCATCCTCACCAGGACTTTATCACTGTCTAGGGCTTTATCCATTACATGCCATTATACCAGGGGATTGGGGCTCAAGGGGAGGTCCAACCTCATAAGCAGAAAAGTTGAGAAAAATTCAAGAAGGGACAACAATGAAACACAAGTCAATTTGACTCAGAAATATTTAAAACCTTCACAGTCATTAAGAAAACTGTTAAACATCAAGATTTTGTGGGTTACACTCCACAAAAGCCACCATCCAAGATACCAAACTAAAAGGCCCCACTGCACGAGTAACACAGCAGGATGATAACACATATTGTAAATCCACTGACCCTACAGCTTGCTGTTTTATATTCCTCCACAGAGGCCACACTGACCTACTTTACTTTAGTCCTTTCTTCTTCCCAAACCGGGCTCTGCATGAGAGCGCACACAGCCACTGCTGACAACCCGCACTGAGCCCAGGACAAAACAGCTGCCAGTCTCTGGAGAGAACTCACAGCTCTCCAGTGTGGGGGGACAACCAGGAGCCAGCACACAGCCCACAGCGTATCTGTGCAGCAGGATGTCCTGCCAGCTGCCAAGGAAGTCTAAAGTCTAAGGGGGAAAAGAAAGTGTTTCAAAATCCCAAGACTGCAACGTTTGAAAATTCTGATAAATTGCCTCCTAGATTAAAAATAGCAACATTAGCTCTTCCAACTGCTTTGGCATCCCCTTTCAGTATTTGCCATGAGGTCTGGAAATATCTCAAGGTTACTCATGGCAAGCAAAGGTCCCTTTGTACTACTCACCCTGGATTTTGTAGTAGCAATCTCCGCTTTGAGGATCTCCGGGTCATACTTGGAACTTGACGATGAGCCAGAAAACACTAGGACAAATACAGCACCCAGTTTAGCAGCTTTACCTTCCTCCCCAGCACAACACAAGACCTCCCACCACTCCTGCACACCCAGATCTCCACACAGTTCTTGTGTGGGCCTTTTGCCCAATTTCCAGATCTCACCCCTCTCACAGTGAGGGAAAGGCAACAGGGCAGTAAAATACTCCACAACAAGTGTACACTAAAGAGGCCGGAGCATGTCCTGCATCTCCAGAGTCTGGATTTGTTCCAGGTTAACACACTTAACTCAAACTCCCAAACACATTCACTCCATTCAGTAGTGTGGCTTCCTGCATTTCCAAAAGCATTTAACAGAACTGAAGGGACAGGCATTGCATAAAGGTTTACTTTTTTTTTTTTCCAGACTTTCTCATTGAGCAAAACAATTCACTGAATGTTTAGGAAAAAAAAAAAGCAAAGAAAAGAAACTGAAAAATGCAACACAAGCCTTCTCACAGCCTTGAGGACATAACCAACCATACAACATGTCATACTGGATTAAATTAATGTCCCATTAAGGGCAGAACTCCGTTCTCAGCAATGGTTAAACCCCTTCTGCCCCAGAAGGTACAGAAGCTCCCCAGGGTACACTGTTATTAGAGGTAGCTGTAGGCAAGGGAGATATTTTGATCCTTGCAGCCATCAGTTTATGCCCTATAAAACATGGGAAAGCATTTCTAGCTCTTTCAGTTTGGCTGTATTTCTCAAGACAGATCACATCACACCAGTGTAACTCATGTTCTTAGTGTACTGCTCTGCTACACCAGCACTCAGGTAGAGTGTTCTTAAGTAAAGACCAAAAATTGTACTTCAGAGATGATGGACGGGACTCTTGTCAAACAAAAATCCTTCAGCTGACAGAAAACCACTTAAAATCTTCTAACAGCAGGCACAGGATTAGCCAGTGGAATTGTCCACCATATGACATAACTCACAAGAGTGAAGCAGGGAGAGAGAGGTGCACTGATGGGGCTAGCAAGAACACAGAAAGTCTGCAATTATGAGGATTATAAAAAATTTCTGGAATACTTGTAGGAAATAAATCCTCCTCTGGACATTTTCCAGCTCCTAACTAATAAGTGAGGAGGAAATATACAGCATTCTATAGACATTTCTGCACCAACTCTTGAGGCAACAGGTATTGATGCTTCCCATGCAATAAAGAATATGGAGCATAAAACAGTGCTCCTCACACACACGAGAGGCAATCCACCACTGTTGGCTTTTACATGGCATAAAATACAGGCCCTCAGCTCCCTAAAACAGCCACTCAACTGGGATGTTAAACTACGAAAGGGCCTGGGAATGCTAGCCAAGATGGGCCTTCTTGCTTTGTTTCTATATTTTAAACAGGGGAACCAAGAAAAATACCACCTAATTTCACAGTTTCACGCAGAGCCAACCACCACATTTTTTCACATTTTTTTGAAGCCCATGCTGGAAAGCTGCATGCTGACACCAGTGACTGAGCCAGCCACAAGAGTGTTCCATAACAATCAGCCTTTACCAAACAGGTGTTGGGCAGCTACTGCTTTTGAGACAAACTGAACAAACGTGGAGAGTGACATGGCACAACATCCCAGTGCTCTATCAGAGGACCAGCTTCATGCATTTTTACTGTCCTAGCGGGTTCATGATGTACAAAGTCACTGGTTAAGAGTTCATTCACTAAGTACTCACAGCTGGTCTGAGAGCCCAGTTTGTGCTCCCAAACATCATGCAGCTGCCGATATTCCTGCTGGGCCAATTCAAGCCTCTGCTGTTTCACTTGATAGATCTCCTTCTGTGCAGCAATCGCCTCCTGGGCCAGGACCAGGTAGTCCTTCAGCATGTGCTCCTGCTCCCGCCGCCATTGCACTCGAGGGTCTTCTATCTGTGTAGTTTCTTGGACAGAAAACAGGAGAAAGCCAGATCAACAGAATGCAGGTTTGTTCTGCTGCCTGGAGAAGCTCTACTAACTATGACAATATTTTAAAATAGCCCCTCGCATGTAATAAAAAAGTGGAATAAGGATATTTTCCTTTTTCCTTAGGAGGCGACCATTGATCCACAATGAATTTTAATGAGTTTTGCTGAATCACTGTGTAGAACAATTACAAAATCGTCATATAACTCTCCAACTCCTCTGCAGCTGAAGCCACCCTAGTTCTGGCTTTTAAAAACATCCACCCAAGAATATGCACACACAGCTCTAAGATACTGATACTGACTGTTAGACTTATCTTTATTGCAACTGCTTTATAACATTATTAATAAAATACCTCTACTGTTTCACTGATAAAAAAATCCTTCAGAAAATATCATTGCCACATGACTGCATTATACTGCATCTGACAACATGAAAGCATTTAAAACTCTGCCCACCCTCTTTGGCTTCCAAGTGGCTTTTATTAAAGAGAGGAAAGAAGACCTTCTCACTCCGATTCCATATGCAAGTAGAAATAAAGACTCATTAAATCACAGGATGTATTTGTGAAACCTTTGTAAATGACATTATACAAACAGCATCTCAGAAAGGGAGCAAACAATTCCTTCACCAAAAGCAGGGACAGCAGTAAATCACTGAAGAATGCAGGAGGTGGAATTTAAGGTGACACAGGCAATGCAGCCATGAGCAGTTACACTTCCATCTCCATTACCCCAACACAACCAATACATTGCTTTCCATGTTTCTAATAGTGAAAAAGGCATAAGGTCACAGACACACAGCTGGTCCTAATACTAATGAAGTAAATTTATTGTTGGTGTTTGTCTCTGTTTTGTGAGGAAGTGTCCAAAACATTTTTCATTTCTATTTCAAGGCTATTACATGTTCTTGTTTGGAACAGGTTCCAATATTCAGTTGACCAAGTGCTCTGAACTGTCTAAACTAACATGCTTGAATAAGGATGCCTAGTTACCACAGAATGAATAATTAATAAAAAGGACCTGCTTGAAACTACCGGTAGGAATCTAATCTGCATATCTTAAGAGCCTCTTTAAATATTTAGTAAAAGCTGCCAGGGTGGAAGGTATGAGGAGCTCTTGAGTGAGTCAGGCATAATACTAACACTACAATACACAGGATGTAGGGAAGAGAGCAGATGGACAGTAATCCCAGGAGCAGAACTACAAGTAAAGGATTTTACCCAAGGGATGGACACACAACCATTTTCACAAGCTGTCCATGATCATGCTGAGGAGAAAATTAACAGGCTACTCCAGCAATAACTTGTTTTAACAGTATCTCAAGACCCAAAAGAACACATGGCACTTCAAATTACATAGCAAAACTCGGAGAAGCTGCAAAAAGTGATTAAAAAAACCCCAGTACAGCTTGTTGAAGCATTTCAACAAAAAGTCCTTTACAGGTTCTGCAAGCAGAAACAACATTTCAGCTGATGTAACATTAAAGCTAAGCCTGGACCTGAAAAACTGCCCCAAAATAACTCGAGGAAAAAGCAGCTGCTTGTGCCAGCTGTAGGTGCTGGTGCTCTCATGGACAGCACTACAGCCTCTCTTAGAGGAAGCAAAAGAGAAGTCAGGAGAACACAGCACCTGTAAGGCTCTGAAATCCCCAGGCTCCTGCCTCTGTTCTTGTACCCAAATCCCATTTTCTATACAACCATGACCCATACCCACATGGAGTAACCTCCTGTACTCCACAGAAGGGGAAAGTCTGCTGTGAGTTACCCAGGGAGCTGACCCCCACATTCCCAGACATCCAGATTCCCTGGACCAGATTCCATGAATAAGCACTAGGAACTGTGACTCAGGACTCCTTAATTTCAAGCATAATAAGTATCTTGGCAAAATACCCACAACTCTTGAAGTCTAATTCAGGACACTGGGTCACAAGTCTACGCAGACATAAGGTCTTCAAGCCTGGCTATTTCCAGTTTTTCCTTAGACTAGCAGCCCATTCTTCCCATAAACTCAAGAAGAGTGGTGGAAGGTGGTGCAGGGAAATCTCTCCACTATAAGAAACCAGGAGGAAGACTATAAAAACATACAATCCTGAACACCCCTGTTAGGTGGGGAAGCTCTGCCACTGCCTCAAGCCCATACAGCATCTGAGACAGGGAATCCTCAGAGGCCAGCTCATGGAGAGGATGGACAACACATTTAGGTGTTGAAATGCTTTGTTTCCATATTTTTTCTAAATATTCACCTCAACCTTTACAGTAATCACTGTATACCCTTGACTGCAGCTTTGATTTTCAAACATGTAATACCTATCAATGAAAATGCTGGCCAAGGGCTCTCGCTGGGCCCCAGCTACTGAGAAATGCAAAATACATTCAAAAGTGAGATGAAAGGGCTATAGAAATGAAGGCTATTACATCATGTGTTGTCTTGTGAAATTTTAATTTAATGTTGAGCTTGTCATAAATAAATCTGGTTGTTTCATGTTGGAGGAATGTAGCCTTACTCTGCTTGCATCAGCATCATTTCTTTGTGCAAATCAAATTCCAAAGAAGTTTTCCCAGAGAGACACACTCAGGGCTATGCATTAATACTGTATTAGGAATACTCTGGGTACTCAATTCAATTTAATTGTATTTATTTTCCCTCAGAGGGTGCTTAGAATTGTTCTCCATCTCACTTCTGTTAATGGCTCCTGGCTTTAGATTTAGTTTAAGTCTGTCCTTGGGCTTGTTTCTGATAATTAGTCTCAAGCACTTATGCAGCAAGAACCAACATGGCTCCATCCCCTTCACACCCTCTGATGACAGTTCCTTCCTGCCAGGGAACCTGCAAGAGACCTTGGAGAGGAAGAAGGTTTTGGACACCCTCCAGAGGATACTTCAACATAAACCACGATGAGCTGCTTGATTAGGTTATGGTAAGTGGATATGTTTTGCTTTATCATGATTTGGATTAGAGCTGGCATAAGAAATAGGGTCATAAGTTTGCTTCTCTTATTTTTAACCATTCATGTCTTGTAGCCTCTGACATACCACAGAAGCATAACTTTTTAAAAGCCACTGTTATTTTATTAAGCAGGTGTCAGCATGGTTTGAAGGCTTGTCTGCATGCCCCTGAATCCTGTGGTGCTTTTGAGTGGTACGGACCAGGGGTAACAGCCCTCTCAGACCTGCAACCAGACCTTTGCATGGTCACTCTGGAGCCAACCCTTTCCTTCTGCACTATCTTTTCCTGTAAAAAGTAAAAGCAAATGTCCCATGCCATACAAAAAAATACTTAGGAGAAAGCCATTTAAAGATATGTAAATCCTGTGATTTTGAGGGTGACATAAGCTCTAAATGAAAATATTTGTGTAAACTTCACATCCAGAAACTTTTGATCTTTGTATTGCAGAGGTCAATTAGTGCTTTTTGGGAATAGGGTTTTTTCACTCTTTATTTTTAATACCCAAGAGGAGTTGCTAAAGCCTGGAAGGTGCAAACACAGGCCACGTGAAATTGTGGCATTTCTGAAAAGGGGTATGTAGATGAAGATGCTCAAGGGAAAAAAAAATATCGGGGAAAAAAAAAAAGGCACACCAGGCTTCCACATTTTTATTTTTAAAAAGATCATGTTACTTGATGAGAAAAAATATGCTGAAGTTCTCAGCTGAAGTCCTAGAAGTAGACTTAAAAAATCCCACAACTTCAAGGCACTTCTGGCTTAATTTTAAAAGTTTTTCTCTTTGTATGAGTTACAAGCTCTCCCAAAAAGCCTGGGCATGGTTCTGCTGTGAAATTCTGGACTGCAATTGGAGCTGCTCTGTAAAGAGAATCAAAGCCACTGATTTATTTATTACTTTTTCAGGGGATTTTTTTCTAGCACAACCCAATACACTTACCCTAACAATACCTTCAGTGATATATCAAATGCTGTATTTTCTTATAATTCAAATTAGCTTATAAATTTAACTCTTTTGGCCTATCAAGCATTCCAACAAAGAGTGTAGTTTGAGGACACAGAATAAAGACACCACAAGCCTGAACTTGCACACATCTCAGGACATCCCAAGCTTACTTGAGAGTTTCCTCTCCAGCAAAGCTCCTGCAGCAAAGGGAGCTCATGCTGTCACCCAGCTGATCCAGGCCAGGGGAGTCAACACAAGACCTTTGCACTGTTTCTGATGGTCTTGCCACAGGGACAAATTCCAGGCTAAGAACAAACTCCAGATCACTGCTACTTAGTTGGTCTCCTCAGTAGAACCAAATATTACAGAGGGGTGACCATAGCATTAGCTCAAACGTGACTGGCAATTTGAAGACTGCAAACCAAAATGTCTCAGATTCCTGTTTAGAGAGGGAAGTACCTTGTACAATGGAGAAGGGCAGGATCTGATTTCATGAGCTGCAGATCTCAGATCTACTCTAAAACATGCTGTCAGCAACTCTGTGGTTTTGTGTTCAGTATATTTTAACACAGGCACAAAACAATCACTCTGCAAAAATACAATAACATGTCACTTACTGGTGTTGTGGTCTATGTAATAGACTCCAACCTGAGGGTCATAAGCTTCTTCCCATCCTAATGGCAACTCGTCACTAATGCAGTCTGCAAAGGTTAGTGGCTTAGTATACCTGAAATGCAAAGTAATATTTAGCATGAATAAAAGAACACTCACATCTCTATTCCAAACAACTGACCAGAAAACAAGTGCCACAAGGACTCCAGTATCAAAACCAAAGGACGCTGAAAACTACATTAAAGCTTTTGTTCTTATCATATAATACTCCACCAACTCTTCCCTTTCTTCATCTGAGGTTACAGCAAGAGGAATTCATTCTGACAGGGCTCCAGAGCCTTGCCTGGCTCAGCCAGTACTTGCTCGACAAAGGAACATTAAGAACTTTGCCAGAAACAATCCTTGTCTCTCAAGTGAAAGAACAAGACTGTTTGCAGGCAAGTCCTGTACCAAAAATATGTAGACAAGAAGGAGCAAGATGAGAAATGCAATTTGCATAGCATGAATAATTAAGACTGCACAATCAATAGCAAGTACCGAGGACTGTGGGACCACTTGTCATGCAACTCCTCTCATTTGCATTGCAATATGTTCTGTTTCATTAATGACAAACTAGATTAGTTTCTCAGTATCACAAAAATGTGTAACCTGCTCCGTCCGAATGAGGAAGTATTTCCACAGCACTGCTCTGATGAGTTTTCCTATTACAGACCACATCCAGCAACACTGAGGGCTTGTATGGCTGAACACAAAGCTCAGAGTACCCACTCCTTGAGTGACCCCACAGATTTTAATCACCAAAACCATGTCCCTTTCCTCCCATTGACTCTGAGTTAATGAGCTTCAGCTTGCCTCAACAAAACTCCTAACCAAACACAGCACTGCAGGGAGGCACAAGCCAGGAAGAATTAATCTTGCAGGTGTCTCATCTCCAGCTGCCAAAAGCACAATATGCCACAGGTCCACAGATCCACCACACAGCCCCAGTGCACATGGTTTATCTGGAAGGGCGGCCATGACTTCATGTTGGGACTCACAGGTCTGACTTACTGTGACTTACCAGGGGAGCCCTTTGAGCAGAAAGCACAGGACACACCGTACAACGGCACAGCCCCTCTCCAGCAGCCACATGCTGACAGTAACTGGGTTGAAAAGCAGCCATGGAGCTGTACCCAACTCTGCCCCACACAAGCAGCACGTCATAGGGAGGCAAGGGGGTAGGAGAGCAAATCTACAACCCACTGGGAAAGACTAAACAGGTTTGCAGAAAGTCTTTCATCTCCAAAGACAATTCAGCAGGGCTGACAGCTTGACAAAGAGTTTAACTAAGTTCTGAGCATACTTCACCTGGAGGCACTGAGCAACCCACTGAACTCTGTATTACAGTTACCCGACAGTGTTAAGGGGAATTTCAGGGAAAAAAGCCTCTAGCCAGAAGAAGTTGAACATAATTCCCCCCAGATATGATCCATATGCCTGGTATGCAGTAAGAACAAGGTGGGAACATTTCTGTAAAAGCTGTGTAAGCCACTAAGACCTCTGCTTACCTGCTGCTGCATTTCCCTTTCAACACATTGCCGTAAGAAGCAGTGTTTGAATCACTATTTTCTCAGAAAATTTCAATTTAATTTAAAGCTCTGCAGTGCAAAAGAACTCAGAGCTTCACAGCATAGAGCTTTGAAACTTTATTGAGAAAGTTTCACTGAAGGGTTTGTTTTTACAGTTGTTAATCTAGATTGTGTACCAAAAGCATGTTTGTGTAGAAAATAGAGGTTACCTGAAAATAAAATAGAATCTCAATACTTGTGATTGCTATCCCTTATCCCACGTTATTCCCCATGATCAAGCTGTTTCCTCAGCCTGAGTACCCAGTACGTGCTGCTGAGTTGATCAAATCAAAGATGCACAAGGGTAAAAATGCAGAGCAAGGTCAGATACAAGGCACTCTCTGGAGATAACACAGATGAAAGTGCAGCAGAAAACGTGTTGGCAATTTCAAGTTAAACACTGGGGTTAGCACTTCCATCCTCTCTGCAAATGGCATCTGCTTTTGTTAGTGGTTTGTGTGGAAGCAGGACAGGTAGGGAAGAGTGAAGTGGTAAATGCCGAACTATGGAGAACCTGCTCCCACCCCTGAGAGGGCACAGACACAGTGGGATCACAGAATCATAGAATATGCTGAGTTGGAAGGCACTCATCAGGACCATGGAGTCCAACTCCTGGCCCTGCACAGGACACACCAACAATCCCACCATGTGCTTGAGAGTGTTGTCCAGACACTTCTTGAACTCAGACAGGCCTGGTGCTGTGACCACTGTCCTGGGGAGCCTGTTCCAGTGCCCAACCGCCCTCTGGGTGAAGAACCTTTCCCTGATATCCAATTTAAACCTCTCCCAGCTCAGCTCCATGCCATTTCCTTGAGTCTTGTCACTGGCTATGAGAGTGAAGAGATTGGTACCTGCCCCTCTGCTTCCCCTCGAGAGGATATTGAAGACCCCCATGAGGTCTCCCCTCAGTCTCGTTTTCTCCAGTCTGAACAGACCAGGTGACCTCAGCTGCAGCAATGCAGAGCAGAGCAGGACAATCTCCCCCTTTGACCAACAATGGGGAACACAGCCTGCCCTGCCCTGGCCATCCCAGCACCTCCCCTGTGCCCCAGGCGAGCCCCCGGGCACAGCATGTGCTGCAGAGCCCTGCCCGAGGGCTGGGCAGGGACACAATGCAGCTCACTCCAGGCTCTCACTGCTCTCCTGGCCTTCTCCTGCCAGCCCATCAAAACCTCAGTGCCTTCAGGATGGTCATGCATTTGCAAAAAGAAAACCTCAACCTCACACACATCAGGAAACACAGCATGATGACACTTCAGTGTAACTGCTGAGGACTTGGTTGTAGTAATTATTCGATTGCCCTGATAAGCAGGACATTGTTTTCCCATTGCCCAATATTCCATTAAAAAATATTCAGTGAAAAGTTTTCCCCCGTAGTCCATGATAAAGCTTA
This sequence comes from Platyrinchus mystaceus, assembly GCA_035041135.1. Lineage (NCBI taxonomy): Eukaryota > Metazoa > Chordata > Aves > Passeriformes > Tyrannidae > Platyrinchus > Platyrinchus mystaceus. The sequence continues at coordinate 4,247,764 of JAWWLV010000030.1, forward strand.
TATTAGACTTAACACTTAAGCTTAACACTTATTAGATGTTATTTGGAAAAAGGAAAAGGAAGACAACTTAGTATATATAAATAAAGACAGCAGGGGTAGAGTGTGCCAGCTAGGCCACAAGAAGTCCAGGGGTGGATTCTCCTTTGCATCATTTGATAAGTAACACTCAAAATACTGCTGTGAACTGGTAATAGGATTGCTGTTTTGCTACTTCTATAGAGAGATTTGTAAGAAGAGGTGCAATTCCATCCTGGGTTTGCAGTCTCTGACATTGCACTCCAGCTTCCATTCCACCCTACAGATTGATTAAACCAGGAGCCATGCCTTTCCCATGTCCCATCTACAGTGCTCAACATTTTTGGTGAGTGATCCAAGCACCCCTCAACATGGAGCAGTAACTGAACCCATACTTAAAGTACATTAGTTGAGGGTGTGCTACAGACATAAAACATACCTCAGTATCTTAATCAGCATTACACACTGAGTGGAGTTTCTGCAGCAGAATTCCGCTCAAGAATTCCGACACTAATATCTGACACATCTAACACTAATATCAAACTCTTTTTTTGGTTAAAAACAAAACCAAACCTAGAACCCAGTGTTGAGCTGCACTATCAGCCCCAGGTCTCGGGAATACTTTCATCAGGGAATGGCACTGTAGTGCCAAAGTTTAATACCAAATTTATAAAGCTTCTGTTCAGCTTTTGTCCAGTCCTACTTTGTTAGAAACAGCCGAATTCCTTCTAAATGTGCTCAGGAACTGTCAGACTCAGTAGGAAGCCAGGACCAAGCAACTGAAGGATGCTTATTCCTATTTTCCATACGAAATGCAATGCATGAACTACATCCAGCCAGTTCTTTCAGCTGGAGTTTTGGAAAAAGGGGAGAAAAATCAAGGCAGGATCGGTCTGCTCTAGCAATGACACAAGCCAACTGGAGACTTGCCAGTTACTAGGGCTCAGAAAGAGACAATTATCTCACTTTTGAGACTCGTATTCTCAGCATATCTCAACACGCACCCATCACCAAGCACGGACTAGGGCCATCCTCCCTGGCTGACCATAAGCTTTCAACTATCCCATTTGTACAGAGGAGTAACTATTCATTAAAGGAGGAATATGTCATTCAACTAGCAAACAGAAGAGTAATTAGTTTTATAAGTAAGTGAGTAATTCCATTTGTTATAGACAAAAGAGCTATTTCCCCAAATAACTGCACCTTCATAACCATATTACCTACTTTCCTAAGCTCCTTTTCCTTTCCGTTGTGGGAAAAACTGGCACGAATCAAAGCAGCAATGCTACAATTGCAGATGAAAGACATGCAATGTATTGTGTAGCCAGACTCTGAATATAGCATAAAAAGAAAAAGGAGATTATTTCCTTGTTTTAAGGTATGATTTTAGGGTTTGCTATGAAGACTGAAATAAACCAATTTTCCAGATGGGGCCCAAAAAAGCAGCATCTCCCTAAGCACATTCACAATGTAACATGAGGGATTAAATGAGCAAAAGTAGAAGTTTCTTTCTCACAGCAAGACATGATTTAGTTAGTGTATTATTGCTGCATAAAACAGGACTGTTCCTGCATGTGGGAAGTTGAAGCTAGGACACATCTGCAGGTCTATTCCTTTGAAACATCTCCTTTACAATTCACAAAGCTTCCTGAGCTGCTTTGGGAAAAATCTCATCAACTCAGTCAAACCATGTTACCATATAACAGGTCCTCTCTGTAGGCAGACTCAAAGCAGCAATCTACAAAAACAGGCCCTCTGCACCAATGTGCTTCTAACTAAGGAAGGAATGGTTTGTGCATTCCTTACCCTCCTCTGTTAGGGAAGCCTCCAGATTCATTCATCCAACTTTCAAACAAAAGTAATGCACGCAAAAGTTCAGCAAATCCTGACTTTGACTTCTGATCTCAAGTCCCAAAGAGGGAACCAAGGGGGCAAACAGAAAGTCTGTAGATATAGCACTTTTTATTAAACCCAAACTGGTCTAGTTAAAAGAGATGACACTGAGACACGAGTCTGTCTGCATCTTCCAGCCACGCAAGCTTTGCTCTAATGCATCAGTTAGACCAGAAATGCTCTTCAAGTGCTTCATCTGCTTCTAAGCTGGAGGCTGAGCTGGGTGTGGAGGTCTACAAGAGAAACCAGCCTGAGCTAGAGAAGATATTTGTAAATCATAGCCTAACTCTGTCCTTTTATCTCACCCCTAAGGAATCCATACGTTCATCTAATTTCAGCTCACCTATATCTCATATTCATGGTACCTGTGACTACCCTTCCCCCATTAGCTACATTTTAATCAAAGTCATTATTAGAAACATTTAGCATTTTGAAAATGAAGCATCAACCCAGATTTATCCATTTACATTATATTTTCTTAGTTTTCAGTACTTTAGTTTCTAATTTAATTGCATTCAAGAAATGCAAATGCTCATCAAGACACTGGGAAACCAGGTGCCCACAGCAACCACCATACACAGCAGGTCAAGAACACCATTTCAGAAACTAATCCTGATAAACAGAGGTAAAAGATAACAGCATCACCCAAATTCCTGACACGAGGAGCATCTGACAGTCTTCAGGCAGAGGCAGGCTGAGGGGAAAGCCACTGCTCACCCACCAGCCATGCTGAACTTACTGAGGCACTTCCATCTTTCCAAAACATTTGCCCCAATAGATCAACTATTTGTACAACAAATGATGTTCAAATCCCACTGCTACAGCAGGAAATAGAAAGTTAGCTTCCTACCTCTACTTTCTAATTCACACCATTTTTAAATGAGAAGGGTTTCTATATTTCTTATTTTTGATCACCTTCAGTTTCTATCACAGATAAAACTGGAAGTCAATGTTATCATGTGCAAACAGTATTAAATGGAAACCTGCTCATCTCAGATTCAGAAAGCCTTTCTATATTCTTTAACTCCACTGTTGTCAATCAAAAAACCTCATTACACAGGAAACTGAAGGCAAATAATCCTTGTATAACCAGTTTTTGATTGACAGAAGGTTTGTTAAACATGTCTGTACAGAGATTCCTGACGGGAGCGGGAGATGGGTGACCTGCGCCACTTACAAATCTGAAGTTAATGCTATGAAGGTAACAGAAATCAGTTCTGAACTTCTTAAAACAGGAAAAGGTATTTCTGTAATTACTGGACGTTGGTATCAGTTGGTGGCCCACAGCAACTGAGCAAACCCACAGGCAGCTGTTAGTACAAGTGTGCATGTATGGGGATGTGCAGTCGGCAAACAGTGCCCGTGGGTCACCGAGATGTGGACGTTTATAAACCAACAGTGCACTGCCAAGCCTCTACACCTCACGTAAACCCACTTAATCCCTATGTTTGCGGGGTTCCTCAGCCCCATAACAAAGTAAAGCCATTTAAACAGGAGAGCCTTATGTTAATCAGTTCAGCACAGATCACATGGCCTTACGTGAAATCCTTCATGACTCCCTGTGGGTGAAACAACAGACCAGGGGATTTCCTGCAGGTTGCTGGACCCATTGCAGCAGCTCCCTGCATAAGGAACAGAAGCAGCACCTGGATCACTCAGGACCTTCATGCCAGCTCCTCTTACAGCTACAGCATTAGTCACCAAACCCTAAAAACCAGCTTTCCAGCGCTGTTCAGCTCTCCCCTTCCCTGCTTCACTCACAGGTACACAGCAAGTGCACGAGTCACACAGGTTCATGGGCAAGAAGTCAAGCCAGGTAACAAAATTATGAGTTGTGGCAGACACTTCCACTCACACCATTTCTCTTACAAAACCAAACAGTTTTTAAACCCAGCATATTTGTGGGAGAAGCTTGGAGTCAGATTTTATTTTCAATGGCTTCTGCTCATTATGTGCCAGGATGTGCTGCACAGACCAGGATAGAGAATGAGATAAAAGCACCTAATTCCAATTGTGACACTGGGGCAGCTGTACCCAAGATCCCCGGGGGTCTGAGTTTTGAGGAACCTGTTAATGGGCAGAGCTCCTACTGTAACTCAGAAGGGTGCTGCAGGAATCACTGCCAGGAGGCTCGACATGATGACATACAAGCTTCTTTGTTTTTAATGAGGTCATCCCATTCCCAAGACAGACGATGATTATTTTTAAACTTCAGCAAGAAAAACCTATCACTTTGCAGACAAATTTTCTAGGACTACAGCAGTCTCCTCCTCACAAAAGCTTTTAAAAATAGACTCCTACACATTTATTACTCAACCTGGTGATCCAGCCCTCAAACACACCGGGGCTATTCGTCACTATAGTAACTATTTTCCCTGGGAGCATCTTCTCTCACTGCAGGGAGAATTGCCTTTGGAGGCTGGAGGTGTGGCAGGAAAGAGGCCCTGTTCTATGATCTTGCTGGCAAAGCTTTTCTCACCCTGTCACCACACACCTGGGCACGATGAAACACCCCCTTGGATTCCCATTCCAACTGCAATTGAGGCAAAAGGTGATGAGAACAGCTCAGCCCTAGCAGCCAGTATCCTCAGCAGTGACACAACAGACAGCTCGGGGCCACGTGGCACCTTCAACTGCACCAAAACTTCACCAACTGTGAGGGAGTGAAAAGGGGAGACCTACACAGCGAGGGGAGCAGAAGGGAGTAATTCAGACCACCATAAGCAGATGGGAACCATGAAGGGGAATGTGCTTCCCAGGTAACAAAGAGAAGCCTTTAAGAAGTGATCACAAATTTGAGAAGCTTCTCAACTATACTCCAAGGAGCCTCATGAGAGATCAGATATGACATCTCAAAGTTTTGGAAGCCAGACATTATTTCAAGACCCACAGCAAGGCACAGCCACCCTAAACTTCAAGTAACCTCAAACACATGTCATTTCAATGATTCTCAGTGTGTGGTCCTGGTCTTGGTGTGATAAAGGATAACTGGGAACAGAATTACACCCCTTACATTACAAATGGGGTCAAGTCTGAGAAAAACACCTTTTTAAAGCTGTTGCTTTAAAATAAACAATTCTGCTGAAACATTACCAATAGAAATGCCTTAAAATAATCAACACATGTCCTCAAACAACTCAAACTGCAGAGCTGTTTGCTTTTCAGAAGTGGTTTCTTTTGTTGCCATGGTTATTGAGCATCTTCTCAGCCTCCTGAAGATCTCCTTCATCCTGTGTCTCCTCCTGGCCCCTAATGCTCCATGCATTGGGTCACCTCCAGGATAAGCAAGATCAACATCTATCTTCAGAGCTTATTTTCCAAGCTGTCATAATTTCAGAGATTTTTACTGACACAAGAACTCAGTGATGTCCTTTGCTGCTCTTTGGCCAAGCCATGAGAATAACCTCTGTACCTCATTAAGGTGATTTTGAGTCACATGTAATTTGCTAATTTAGACCCTTTCACATAAGCAGGTAACATGTAAATTATTCTCTTTCTACAGAAATTAGTCACATGCTGCCCAAGTAGATTCTTCACAAGAGAGATCAGGAGACACCAAAGACACCTGAAAGTCAGGCAACAAGTCTGTATTTCAAGCATTCCAAACACAAATGCATTTATACCTTTAATAGCAATACATTTCTAATGGTCAAACACATTCATGGAAGCATAATTTTGTATATAATACACTATTTATGACCCCATCAGCCACTACTAGCCTAGAACACATCTGTTGAACAGTAAACTGCTTGTTCTATCCATTTCTGAAAAGGCTTGCATGTTTACAAGCTCTACTTTGCACACAGTGACAGTCTGTTTGTATTTCTTTTCAGTACAGATCATTCATCCCTGGAAGCAAAGAAACGACTAAGTTATTTGCAAGGAGAAGACCATCAAAAACCACTTACAGATTTTAGATCATTCCCAGAGATTAACAAACTGGTTCTGCAGGCAGGAGAGAGGCAGGAGGTCAGTTCATACCTTCTTAATCACTCAAATGCAAAAATTCCTGGGATAGTTCAAGGTTAAAAAGTCAGGAAATGGGAGCTGAGGCTTCTCACAACATTAACTTGCCTGCCAGCCTGTATATCCTGCATGCTTTCCTGAACTGATTAAGCAGAAAAGATATAAAAGAGTAAGGTACAACTTGATGAGAACAGTGCAACACAACTGAACTAAAAGCGTGCAAGAGTTGGAAATTAACCATGCAAGTAATTAAAATGTCTTTAGTTTTAAATGGCTGAAGTTGCCTGCAGTTCTTGTACAATAAGCAGCCTTGCCACCTGCCACAGCCTCAGTAGATTGGCTAAAAACAAGTCAGTTCTGTCTTCACTTGGAAGTTCAACTGTTCTCAAAGAAGGGGACAGGTCACTTCACAGTAAGGGATAAATTGTCTACCAAACATCCAGAGTAGTCAAACTAGTTTCTTGACATATTTGGGAGATTATGAACTGGAAGGCTTGTCTCTGTTCTTACAGCCAGCATTCCTACTTCCCTGAAAGGCTGCCCATAGTGTGGGTGGCAGCAGTTTACGTTGGCAAGACGCCTCAAGATAAGGAGGTGTTTAGGACAGACTCCCCCCACAACACAGGTCCTAAAGCAGGGAACCAATAACTACTGTCAGGAAAAGATAAATATTTGAGATGTCAGCAAGGAGGTAAGAATTTATCAGCTGCTGTCCCTCGGCATTCAGGAGCACATTATCCATGGACAGCAGCATGTAAAGACAGGCAGTGCAGCAGCGAGCACTGGGCTGACCATCCGGATGTCTGTGAAGGGGAACAGACTTGGGATTCACTCCACAACTGGACTTCACTGAGCACTGAATTTGCACTTCATGTATGGTCATGAAAAACCTTAATTCTTTGAGAAGAAATGCATTTCTCACCAGCATGTTCTATCTCTACTGTGAAAAAGCAGGATGACAGTGAATACCTCCTGCGACACTGTCAGCTCCTGGGCCTTTTACTCACATGGCATTTGGAGTGGGGAAAATAGACAACTCTAGGATGGCATCACTGGACTCATCTAGAGACCTAGTCAACTCAGTGCAGAAACCAAGCATTGCTAGTATGAAAGCCTATTTGCAAAGGAGCAAGGGAAGCACAAGAGGCTGTTTTCACATGCACATGGTTTGTATGCTGCTCGCTGCTCACCTCCTGCTAGCACTGACTCTGTACAGCAGCTTTAGCAGGACTGCCTGCTTGCTATTTCTGCATTATAAACATTCTTATTGAGTTACATAGCTATTTGATGGTCTCAATCCCAAACAGCAACATTAGCAGGCTTCCTGGCCTGCATCCCCTGCAGAACACAGTCTAGGCAAGCAGCAGGGCACCACCGCAGCCCCTTTTGCGCTTTGCCTTAAGACAGATCGGCTGCAGCCACTCAGCTTTTATGCAATGCCTAGATCAGTTCTGAAAATATTATTTCTTGGCTCTCTGATCTGACATCTGGAAATCTTGCCCAGATGGAGCTGAATCCAGCAACACAGAGGAAACTACCAAGTGAACTCCAAAGAGGCCTCAGTGCAGTCACAGGAGTTCATGGGCCCTTTCAATGCCATTGTAAACTCAGCAGTACCAGGTATTACCAGGAATATTTCTGACTGCCTGCGAGAATCAGAGGAGTTGCCTGGTCAAGATGATCTTGGAGCAGTGGAGAAAACAGAAATACAACCCTGAATTGTGAATTCAAAGTACAGAATACCTACTTCAGCATAAGCACTTCCCTGCCATCTGCAATCCATGCCATATCCTTCAAGAGGGGCAAACCAAAATTATTTCAACAGACTGAGCCTTGCGAGTTAGCACTGAAGGCAGCCTTTGGAAATGAAAGCCTGGCAACTCACTTCTGATCCAAAGGGAAGAAAGTCCAGGTTGCACAGCACTCAGCTCATGGATGCAGTGACTGCTGAAGCACATAAGCATTGGAATTCACAGTATCAGCTTTACTATCTACTACTGTCACTGTAAGTGTTGATGAAACATCTTCTCTGTTCCTGAAAAGCCATACTGTACAAAAATGAACAGAAATGTCAGAACAAGAACAGATGTCTAAAACAACCTCATGAGAGCAAAGCTTTAGGAGATATAAAGAGTTTGAAGATAAGAGTATAGAATTCATAGCTTTAGAATCTTTTTCATCCAAAGTAACAAAGTCTTGATTTACCAAGTAGTTAAGACACAAAAAAAATCATGCCAAACTGCATTTATAGGCAGAACTGTACAAAGCACTAAACATAGCTCAGTACTTCACACATGGCAAGGGAGTCGATACAAATCAACAAGTATTGAAGGTTGCTCACGCATCTGAGGACAGCAAAAGTGAGATTTGCATCACCAAGTGAGTTTGATTGATTTACTCTTATAAACATTATTTATTTTTAATGATTCGCTATCAGTATGTTTTGCCAACAGATGAAATTTCTTTTAACATGAAGTTATAATGCCTCTTGCACTTTACATTCCTCTTCCCCACCTATCTTGTGTGGTTTAAAGTCTACTTGCAGTCCTTCTGCCAGCTCTGAAGTGGCACAAGCAGCCGGCTGAGGATTTGTGGGCCCAGAACTCAGCTCAGGAAGAGCAAAAATAGTCCATCTGTAGAGAGGCACAGACCAGGGACCACAGCTTAGGTCAACCTGAGAGAAGGACTCTGTTTTTGGTACTGTCTACTTTGAAGACTCTGGAACTGTGCCACCACCATGAAAGTCTGCTTCAAGTTCGGGACAAACATGCAATAAATGATATCCTGATCACAAATTATCCCTGGCTGCCACAAAAGTAAGGTAACATCTTCAAACATGAGCATGCATATGTGTCAAAGTGTCATCTTTCACTGGCAGATATTTTGCTGTAAGGGCCTTGTGGAGAAAAGACTGCTATATGTTGTGGCCTGAGGCAGTTAACCACGTTTCTATCTAATGCATTGTATTACAATTTTTGAAGTGTCCAACACACCTTTATGTAGGTACCAGATATCAAAAGCTTTTTAGTTATTCCTCAGTTCAAAACATACAGCATTTCTTTCCACTAAGCAAGGACTCAGCATACATACCACCTCATCACTGCTGCTCACACTTCATGCTCTAGGTATCTGTCAGAGACACGCCTTACATAGTCTTATTATTAATATTTAGCTACTATTTTACTTTGGTGTATGACCAAGAGTACAAGAACCTCCTTCCAGAGGAACAATCTTCCTCTTTCCAATAAACCCTGGTGAAGGTGGCTAAAAACACAGACTGTTTGTGTCTTCTTGGTCTCTCTGTATTCCCAGTTCTCCCACACACAGTGTAGTACGTATGCACCTCATTCCAAGTTCCTGGCATGTATGACAGCAGAGACACTGGTTTCAGTACCACCACACTAATTGTTCCATGTTAGAAAGTGAAGGAGGTGAACCCCAGCAAACAGGCTGCATTTCATCCCAGCTTTACAAGCTGGATAACTTCAAAGAAAAAAGCCAGAGATGCTAGATTTGTTTTAATCAAGTATCAAGGCAGACAAAAGCCGAAGTTACGGCATGAAGGTCAGCAAGGGCACGTTCCACCTCCCTGAGCAGAAGCCACTCCTTTTCACAGTGCGTAAAAATGAATGCCCCAAGATCATCAGTACACAACCAAATTCACAGCACACACCTAGATCCTCTAAAACTGAGAAGGATCTGGATTTGTTAAGTGAGAAAACGTTTTTACCCAAATGCTCTAAGCTAAGCATTTAGAAAGGAATTATCTAAAAGACACTGCCTGAATCCCTTCAACAAAAAGCACACAGCACACAAGGGTAAGTTCATATACCCATAGAGAGAGAAAGGTTTTTTCTATCCCTGTCAAGAGAGAAACAAAAAAACAAACCACCACAAGCCAATGAATTTTAAGTATCTGCTCCTGAAGCTGCAGTGCAGCCTCAGCAACAGAAGTACCACAGTCAAGCTGTAACGATACTTAGATTTCTTCAGGAATGCAGCTTTTTTCATTTTACAGCACATACAGTAGTGTTGATTTCTTTTCTGCACTGCAAGGGTTGCTTTATCTGCACGGTGTCACTTCCCTGGGACATGCTTCAGGATTAAAAGCACACAGAAAAGGATCAATTTCTGTGAGATGCAGTTTCTTAACCTGAATTAGCATGTGTGTGTACAAGTACATGTGCTAGCACAGGGGAGGAAGGGAGGGAGGACTGTGTTGTACCAACAGCACAAAGACATCAGCAACTGAGCCAGGCTAATGGTTTGTTGCTCCCATAAAAAGCATCTCTCGCACCTTACACCCTACATAGCTTTTCCTTGCTCGTCTTCCCAGTCCAGCAGCTCTGCTCTCCCCTACAGCACCCTCCAAGCCCTTCCACAAACTGCTTCTGGCCCGTAAACACAGCAGAGCAGCACCCAGACTGTCCTGCCCAGTGAATTCCCAGTTGGGTTAGCAGGACTCCACAGTCAACAGCATGCCAGGGACAGAGGAGCGTCAGGAACAGGAGCAACACTGGGGGAAACCACAACGCCCCCTTGTTGGTTGTGATGAGCTGCCTGGCTGCTCACCAGGGCACCAAACTTGTAGATGAGCTTCATCTGCCATGGAATCATAATTAAAACTGGTCCTCTCGAGTGGCCCATCTTCTCCACCTGCCAGTCTTTGCCTTGCTGCTGCCTTCAGGCTTGTTATTACTTATAAATACATAGAAACCATCAGCTTTAGAAGCTGATCCCTTGGATTTACAGATACTCTGACCACAACCCTGCCGGGCTGTGGGAAGGCACCTCCCGGCGCCCCGGCAGCGCTGTCTGTGCAGCTCTGTGCAGCTCTGTGCAGCCGCAGCGCCGGCTGTCACACTGTGCAGCAGCGTGGCCGCGGAGGAATGTGCTCGCTGACTGCACCTTTTCATCTCGATAAGGATTTTCAAGGTCAAATTCGCTCCCCTACCGGCTCCTCCCCGGCTCCAATGAAATCCCAAGCACGCAGCCCTGGGCCCTGGTGCGTGTTCCCACCCTCCGCGTCTCCCGGACACCGGCACAACCTGTCGCATTCCTCCGCAGCAGTAAACCCCAGCCTTTCTATTTGCTGGCAGCCCGATCCCGGGGTTGGGAACACCTCTCTCTCTCCCGAGCAGGCAGCGCAGCGGCAGCCGCTGCGCCAGCAGGACCGGCAGCTCCTGCGCTGCAGGGTCGGGATAGCTCTGCAGCGAGGCTTGTGACCTCTGGGATTAACATTTCTCAATTAAGTATTTCAAATAAAACCAGATTCCAGTCCGGGCCAATGCCTAATCAAACTCATGGGCCAAGAGAAGGGCTCTAGTGGTACCTCATGCTGTGCATGCTGAAGCTACAGGACCTGGTGAGCCTGTCTTCAAGGACACAGCATGGGGACTGTCTTTGGGGACAGCCGCTGTCCCCACAGCCCAGAGCCGCCAGCCAAACCAGCCCAGCATCAGCAGCCAAGGGGGAATAGCTGCTGCCAGCCCAGGGCTCGGGGGAATAGGCAGAGGTGATGACACTGGGCCTGGGAAGCCCTTCTCCTCCGGGCACAGGGGATGCAGCCCCCTCCCTCATGCCCAGCAGTCCTCGCTGCACGGATACGACAAGCTTAAGGACCCACATGCACTCCCTACACTACACAGGATTTCTAGGTAGCTACTGGAGAATCATACATGCTGCCAGCTTACAAAGCCAGCTAATTATACAATCTGTTAAGCATGTATGCGCACACAACAGTGCTTTGAGTCATTAGAGGACGGGATTTATACTTCACTGCACGCATCTTGCTCTTTGTGAGTGCGTGCCTGGATACAGCCAAAATGAACACAAGTATCTGGAATGTCTGCAGCTCGCAGGCCAGCGCATCTGAATACAAAGCTGAGCCCTAAGAGGCTCTGACTGGCTGGGGTGACCCAGCAGTTGCACATACTGCACATATTGCTTCCCCAAAGACGTTTAAAATCCTTACTCCCTTTTCTAACCATGCTGAGCATCCGGAAGTAGAGCACAGCATAATGTTTGAGCCACATTCTGAAGCTGTGAGAGTGATGTTAGTGAGGACACAGCAGCAGTGCAGGTGATGGATTGTGAGGACAGAAGAGCTTGACATCAGAGCCAGCAGCAGTGCCTGCTATAATGTGGCTGTCCCGGATTTAATCCCGGCAGAAGGGCACTGGCAGGGACCTCGGTTCCTATGGCAGCAGCCACTCCTCGAGGGCCGAGCCCACGCCAGATGGAGATCCCTGTCCTAGGTGTTTGCCAGACAGAGAGTGCTGTGGCACACCAGGGATACTGTCTCCTCCTTTCAGTCATTCTGTCTTCATTTACCAGTGCCCAGTTTTGCTGTCACTGATGTCAGGCAAATCAACTGCAAGGCAACAGCTCTCCCCAGAGCACCCCAGATGATGGCTCAGATCAGGGCTCCCCTTCTATGCTGCATGTGGCCAAATCATTTGGGTGCTTTTTAGGCACTAAGAGCTATGTTTTTCATGGATTCTATGATGTTTCTGCCACTTCTTATTTTTAAAAGAATTTCTTCTGCTGAGGATTTCACTTCAGCTTCCCAGATCTCTAAATATCCAAAATAACATGCAGGTGAGTTCTAACTCCCCTCAACCGGCTTCATCCCCATACCATGGCTACATCCTATGGAAAGCCCTATCCTAAGCAATCATATACCTATAGCTATACTTTGTACTTGGCATCGAATTTTCCATTTTTACCTTTTATGTATTGCCATTTTACCTATTATTTAATGTGAACTCCAAAAATAGAATGATCTTAAACATTTGGTGCATAAGACACAGAATATTATTTCAGGGCTTTGTAACATGTGAAGCCAAACCACCTCCATTTTCACACATTTCTCTTTCCCTGCAAGTCAAGGGAAGCAGCAGAAGGCACCAACTCTGACAGAGTTTCAGCTTTGTCTTGGAAAATGTAAGTTGGTCAAAATAATATCGTAAAATGTAGCAGAGACCACACAAACGTAGCACAGTATGAAATCACATCTTTCTTCGTGCCATATCAAGCCCCAGATGCCTTTCATCTGTAGCAAGGTATTTTCTCTCAGTTTTCAACACAGGGGATGTAGCCAGGAAAAGAAGATGGTGAGCTACATCTATGCTCTGCTCACAAAATAAACCCTCTTTGTAGAGCAACCAGACAAACAATTTGCAGGATCTGCATGTGCTTTAAAGGCACAAGACATTTCACTCCTGAGATTTTCTTGTGGGGCCTGGCACGTCCCGGGTCACCAGTACCTTTCCTTGAATTTTAGAAAGCAAGGTTCTGAAAAACAAACTAGTTCAAAGCCAGTCTTCTCTATGCAAAATCCAAATCCTTTGTAGCTGATATTGTTAGAGAAACAGCCCTTTACCTCAGTCGCCTTTTCCCTTTTTCCATCCAACACACATAAAAAAGGAAAAAGCTGGTTTGGGTTTTTTTCAGACAGCGTAAAGTAGTATTTCATGCCAAGATCCCTCAGTAACACTTTTTCTCCATAACTACCAGGTTTTGCAGCCTTTATATATGCCAAAGGATAAGCAGCAGCTGAATGAGTCAGTCTCAGTCAAAACCAGTATTTGTAGCAAGACACTTGAGGTAAAACTGAAGCAGCTGGGGAGGTGGAAAGTGTTATGGAAACCAGAGCTGTGTGGGTACAGACACCTCCCCTGTAAGGGAGCTCAGGGTACACACCAGGGAGAACAGCCTCACACACTGTGTGTGCTGCTCTGCAACCAAGCTATGCCAGGCACTGTGCACAATTATCAGCTGCTTGATCTGGCCTCAGCTGTAGCTTGTTTATAACTCACTGAAGCTGTTAGAATACAACCAGCACTGCTGCTCAAGGCACTTACCTAAAATATCTGTTATTCATTTTCATCCTTAAGTCAAAGCTCTGTTTAATGGATCTGACATTGTGCCTTACAGTACTGTACACCTGGTCTTAAGCAAGCCATCACGAGAGCTCACAGGTTTGAAATTTGCTCCTTAACTGAGTACCACTTCACCATCAGCACCTGGAGGAAATGCTACTCCCAGGCCGGTAATTTTTTTTTAGCAATTAGTTTCACTTTGTTATCCTTTTCATTCATTTCTACCCAAATGCTGATCTACACCACCAATGAAGAATTCACAACATGTATATTAACTTACTCCCATCGGCTCAGCTAAATAAATCATTATCCACAGTTCAGCTCACCTGCAAAGGCCAAGCTGAAATTCTCTGGCAAATAAAATACTCTTGCTGCCCTTGTCTAGTAACTTTAATCTAATCTACAGACTGATCCAGGGAACCAACTTGCTATCAAGTTCCAAAATCAGTGATGAATCTGCAGAACTATTAAAAACACAGACCTTGCAGGCAGAGGTCTTTGAATACTCCTCCTATCCACTAATAATGACCTTTATTTGATGTCCTTCTAATAATTGCCAAATCAATGGCATAAACAGATGCCTCCAGTGTTCCAGACCGGAGAAGACAAAGGGCAGTGATGTTGCAGAAACTGCAGTGCTCAGAATGAATGAAATACGACATTGAAATTCAAACAGCATTTCAGAGAAAAATATTGAGTGCTCTGCCTGGCTCCTGAGCAACCACACTGAGCAAGGCCAGCATGCAGGTAAAATGGTGCCTCCAGTTATGTATGCAGGAGATACAGGGAGGACATCCAGAAAGCAGCACATACCTTTTCAGGTGTCACCTTCACTGTGTCGCAGCAGATGGAATTACAGCCCACAGCGCAGCACTGAGAAAGCATCAATCTGATATTTAAGCTGTCTGCTTTGAAAGACAAACTACAAGTGACACAGCTGCCTGGCTGAACCCACACTTGCCACCCGTGGTGCCAGGCAAGCACAGCACAACTGCTCCGACAGCAGCTCAGGAGTGAGCCACGGCTTCCAGGAGAACCACGTTTGGCAGGAAGGTCACTCCCACCCCAGCAGGTCACTGCTGCCAGACAGTCCTTGTGCCATTCCAACTCACTGCACCAGCAAAAACTGTGCCCAAAAAAGAGGGAGCAGTTTCCTGCGTGCCAGCAGACTCGGGGAGGAGTCAGATGGGCACCTGGGCTAAAGGAGTGGCCACCTCCCATGACAGGATGGCTCAGTGGCTCCTCAGCCTGCTTCAGCCCTGCCAGTGGGGCTTGTGCTCAGGCCCACAGCCAGAACCGAGCCCTAGGGCAAAGATTTTGACCTTTTTCACCAGCAGAAGTACAAGTGGTTGCAATGGTTTGCTGCACTCCGCTGAGATAGATCCAGAGGCAATCACTTATGGTTACCAAAAGAGGGGGGAATCAAATTCACCTCCCATCCAGCCCCTACCTGAGCAGTGCTCATTTAAAACATGAGACTTGTTAATAAATTTACCTCTTCTAGTTTTTCTCATTAATATATAATAAAAAATACTGGCATAAAACCAGCTCATATAGCCTCACAGTAATCAGGGACATCACGCCTTATGCACTCTGTGTGCACCAGAACTGCTTCATGGGTGAAGTGTCCAACATCTAAAGCCAAGAAGTCACCAACTCAGGGCTCAATTTAAGGAGAACTGGATTTGTTTCCTTCAAGGAGAACTGGATTTGTTTCCTTCAGTTTTGTCCTTTTTATGAAACTACATCATATTCTTCAAGTACCCAGTGCTGCATTTACACTCCCTCCTGTGACCAGCCACCAGCTCAAACAGCTGATGCTCTGACATGGCAGATGATACAAACTCTCAGTGCTCATTGTAAAAGCAACAACTTTTCAGTTACCTGGAGACATTATTTCAAATCAACTGAAGTACAGCTTTGTATAGCAGAGCTCACAGCACCAAAGGGACATTGCCTCTGCTATGTGCTTCCCTGATCACAGCACAAGACAGCAAACAGGGAATCCAGGGCTCTTCTCTGATCACCAAGGAGCAGAAACTACCTGTGACTGAATGAGAAAAACAAGTAAACAGGACTAAAAGGGCAATTTGTTACACCTGTGCCAGCCAGAAACATACATATAGAGTCCTTAGTGAATTGAGTGCACTGCTCTGTCTTGTTCAGCTCAATCAAAGCATCCCACAAGTGAGCTGTTACAAAACAGGAGCAGGAAAGCTAAATCAGAAAACACAACTTTCAAAGACAGACTAACGTCAGTGGGGAAGAAAGAACACAAGAACTCTGCTGGCTTTTCCCATCCAGCATGGATGTACTTTATACTCTGCCAATGCAAAACTATGCATAAAGGAAAAAGAGCTCACAAAGCTACCAAAAAGGAGTAATTCCAAAATGAGCCATCAAGAACACCATGAGAAAGCACAGTAAACTACAAGTTGTGATGATCCAGACACAAGAATAAACCACAGCTTTCCCAAAGGGTAAACAGGGAATTTTCAAGTTGGAACTGAACAGGCTTAGGTTCAGCTTTAAGAACTGAGAAGAACTTTGATTCTTTAGTAACTGCCCATAGCAATACACAAACACCAGCCATCACTGAGGTCCAGTGCTAAGTGGCCACCAGTCTGCTGCCCTAGCAAAGCAGCTGGTGGATCTAGAGGGGACACAGGACTGCTAAATCCAGCTGCAAAAGGACCCTTCCTCAGGAAGGTGAGGGCAGGCACAGAGCATTTTAAGTCTCAGCCTTATCTTATCACAACGGTATTAGAGGCATAGGCTGAGCTCTGTAGGATGCCTGGCAGTTGCTGTCCCATTTCCAGAGTATCATTTAGTCCGACGACTGAAGGGCAAGATAAACGAGTTGCATCACCCCACCCTACCCAGGAATGCTGTCACTGAGCACTCACCAGCTGTAGCAACCCAAGTTGCAGGAAACAGTTATTCCACAGCAGAATTTTTTTCCCATTCATTTGTTAGAAAGTAGATACTTTGTCTGTAATACTTTAACGCTTTTGAAAACCAAAAGCACCAGCAACTGTGTATTCATATTCATCATTTAGTGTTACATGAGGAACTGAGGCTACATCTTCTAAAGCCAATTCACTCCACTTGCACAAAGGCTACTTACTTCAGACAGCGGCACCCCAAGCTGTTACTTATCTGCCTCCTTCCTTACTTACTGGATATGAAAGCTTAGACAAAGGTATTTGACAATAAAATCAAGTTGAGAAAAACACCCTAACAAGTTTCCAAGCCTATTTGCTTCTCTTAGCATGATAGGCTTTGCAATATTTCTTGCAATTCTCCGCTCCGTGTTTTGTTCAAAACTTACTGATTATTCTAATAAAATAATGCCCAAAGCACACCAGAAATCTTTTAATAGAGTATCAGATCTATTACACCACCCAGCCTTTCCCCTCCACTGGAGAAGCATTAGAGCCTTTGGACATCTCATTTCAACAAGAAGGTTATTTAGTTCTTCAGTTTGGAGTAAAGTATTTAATTGCCAAAGGATTTGCAAATTACACATGAATATGCATGTAGCACTTCTCACCATGACATAAATCCTATTGTATATTTATGAATGGATTGCTTTGCCTCCAGCTTCTACATGTATATAAACACAGGTTTTAATCTTCAGTTCCTTCTTCCCTCCCTTCTTTTTAAGGGGTTGCTTAAACAAATTTGCATTTTTGGAATCTATTACCTACAGCGTATTTCTTCCTCCCTATTTTTTTTCTTTTTCCAAACTCCATAAACCTCCTTCTCCCATCAGGCAAAATGAAATGCTTACTTTATGAAAGGCTTTAAAGACCCCGTAAGCATGGCCATAAGAGAACCAAGCAACAGTGTTTTACAGCTTGTGAGTGACAAAGTTGAAGCAGCAACAACCACTGGAAAAAGGAGTGCATCCGAGCTGGCAACACAAAGGTACGAAGTGACAGCTTGCCTTCCACTGCAAAGACGCTGTTTAAGGGGAAGTAAACCCTCCATAAAGATGGAGGATGTCACATAAATAATAAAACTGTTATGGTAAAATCCCTAATTCATACTGACATAACTCCATTATTCCCTACACCTTCCAACAGGCATCTGGGCTGGTCACAAAGCAGCTGGACCAAAGCAGCATTTCAGCCTGTCTTCAACAACAAGAAAGGCAAGAGGCACCACCATCACTGAGAGGCTTTGCCACACATCTGCCCAACTACCCCAGGGAAGTAATTCAAACAATAGCACCTTTGGAGGGCATTGTTAAAATGATTTAACTGAGGTTATTTCACTGCAAATCTATTCTGTACCAAATCTGACTGCGAAGGAACACTTCCCAATGTGCCACACTCCATCAGAAGTGTCACAAGCAGACTTCCAAGCAGAAGGATTACGGGTGTAAATTACCACTTGGGCTGTTCTCATTTTTGTTACTACATGGCAAAGCCCTAACAGGAGGAGTAAACTGCACCAGATGCCACCTTTTCTCAAGGACCTGGTGTCACTTGGCTGTGCTCAGAAAACGGGAGCAGCCTGCTGCCCCAGCCCCCATCTTGCTGCCTGGGGCTCTGGCAGCAGCCACTGAGACCCAAGAGCAAATCTTCCCACCCCCAAATAGTCATTGCCTGGTTGCAGGGCTAAATCAGGCTGTGACCTGAGACATGTTCAGCTGCATTCATGTCCTCCCCCATTAACTGAGGGACCTTTTCCCATCAGGAGGGAAGAACCACCACAGCACCTGACTCAAAACCCACAGTGACCCCACTAGAAAGGGCCACCAGCCCAGCTAAGCTACTGAACATGCAACACAACATGTCAGAACTACCATCCAAAGCTGCAGGAGCCTGTGTCTGGGAAGCAGATAGAAAATATACCAGGAAGCACTATGGGGCATCAGCTACAGACTGCTGGAGAAATAGAGAATAAAGATGAGAGAACTCAACACAGAACATTTGCTTTAGGGATAAGAGTGGCATTTACAAAGGATGTGTGAAAACAAGCCTGAGTGGAGGACTCTGTGTGACCAGTTCAGTTGCAAATTTGTCTTTGCAAACTGAGATTTTTAGACGTGCAACCCTTTTGCAAATGACCAAGCCAGGCTCCTCAGCCACAAACCCCTCCCCTTCCATTCACACATTCTTCTGCTAAATAGAAATCTTAAAAAGGAAGTGAGGAGTAGTGCTGAAGGAGTATAAGAGATCAGGCAAGCAAACACCACATGCTTTAAGAAAGCATTCACACTCAGGTTATGCTTTCATTAGCATCAAGCAGATGATGGCAGATACCTTCAAAATTAAATTACTAGTAAGCCAGTTGTATGAGAAGCTCACCATGCCTGCCACACAATAGTCTATGAATAATTAACAGATGACATATGACAACGTGTCTACCTTTATTCAGAATTATAGACCAACTCAACTGAAAAGATACCACACTGATATTGGACAGGCTGGATTTAAATTAAATTTGGAAGCTTCCACATTCATATTTAAAAAGCAGAAAATAAAGTCAGGGAGTCTAAGATATCTTCCAAAATGTTGTTGCCACAGAAAACCATGGGACACAGCAGCAGCTAGGACATTTCACTTTCCTGCATTTATATATTAAAATAAGACAGAATAACACTCACTGATGACTGCAAAGAGATCTCTTTGCCAGACAAATCTGCCTAAGTCTAGAATACTGGAAAACTTACTTTTTGAGAACTGTTAAACAGCTTAAAGCCTTCTACTTATGTGTCCATATGAGAATTAAACAGTCAGTGTCCCATCAAGGCAATAACTTGTGTAACTCTGATGATTAGACCTTGTGGTGTGAAATCCTTACTAGTGACACAAGACAAGACAAACAGCAAGCCTGACTTACTGCCTTGCTGGCTGATGAGCTATTTAGGTTAGCTGGATGTGGAGATGACTTCAAGGAATTCCAGAAAAATCTAAACAAGTGGGTTAACTGACAACTGAAGTGGAGAGAGACCAGATGTTGAGAAATGTTGAATAATATCCTGAACAGAAGAGTTTAACCTCCTTATTCTCTGCAGCATTAACACACGCCACATCAAATACACCTGAATCACCACATACAAGCTCCAACAAAAAAGCCTGCTCAAAGTGCTGGTTTAATTTCAATACCAAACATTATTCATATTAAGAATATTTATTTTTAAAAAAACCCCACAATTCAATATGAAAAGCTCACCTGGAACACTAGATACAGGTCATCCTAATTTAGATAAGCCTTACTATTTTTTTCTTAAAAAATATTTCTTTTTCATACCAAGTTCTCCCTTGAGAAAAGTTTCCATCTTTTCTATACAGGAATTCATTCAGAGCAACAGCAGTCAATAAAGCTGCATCATTAGCATCACTCCAGTAGTCATAGGAACAATCTGGAAAAATCCTATAAAGAACACAAAAGCTGCATCCAAAGAAGGAAGAAGGAAGGCCTCTGGCCAGCTAAGCCCCTCTCTTCCCATCAGAACAACAAAAGTCACAAGCAGCAACCAGAAGACTGAACCAAAGTCACATCAGATGCTGAGTAAGTGCCACCATTCTGAACAAAGGTCGGATCTGAACATCAGAAGCACATCCAAAGAGCACTGCACCAACCTAAGAGCTGTTAGAGACAAGAGCAGCATCACCAGCTGGGCAGTGCCCTTACCTGGGGCACTGCTGCAGTACATCTGCCACACCTCCTGGATCAGATGCAGGAGCAGAGCATACACACTGCTTCAGAAACCCTTGTAAACCCCCAGCGAGTCACAGGAGCCCTGTGGAGCAGCAGCAGATTCAAGGAAAGCAGCGCTGGGAGAGCAGCTTTAGAGCACCACAGAATATCCACCTGCACTACTGCAATGCAGGACATGAGGAGCCCACCCTCACTCACCTGGCAGTCCCTGCCAGCCCAGGACAATGGGTCCTCTGTTCCTGGGGTGCTGCTGCCTCCCCACTCCCACCCACGCCCCTCCTACCTTGCATTTCAGCAGCTACAGAGCAAGCCAGTTCTACCAAATGAGCGTGATCAACTCCCAAAGGGGTTACCACAACCTCCTCTAAACCAGGCTGACTGACCAGCACCACCCAAGGCAGGCCACCAACCTGGATACCTCACAGGAAACGAGCTGGATAATATGCAGAGCAGCATCACATGTGACAGTCAAATACTTTCCATTGTCATCCCCACCCAAATCCCCATTGAGGTAATTTGGATAAGCAGCTCAAAAACATACTCAATCTTTCAAACAGTCCAACTACGAGACCTTCATGAAGATGTCAGGAGGTGACTCCTCTTGTTCATTCAGGGTTAGGTGCTGTGGTGTAACAGACTGCTGCTGTGCCAAGCCATGGTGCCAACCTGCTTGAGCCCCTCGAAGGATGTCCCAAAGGATTCGTGCCCCCCATGGCCTGGAGGCTGCGTGGGCAAGGGGAAAACCTGCACAGCTGGGCCACCAGCATGTCTTCCAGGTGCAGAGGCTCAGCTGGCACAGGACATCCAAGTTGTGTCTGGCACACGCTAAATTAACCACTAAGCTATCCACAGTACAGCTCTACAGAGCAGTTCTGGGACTACCTACATTTTCCTGTGGTGCTCTAAAGGTCCAGAAGATTATTTTACCCACTGCTGTTCCTCTGCAGGCCACCCTCCCTGTGGTAGGTTGTGAGGGATGAAATAGCAGAAAGCCCTCTCCTCAGCAGGGCACTGCCCTTGTTCTGAGTACAAGGCTATTAAGGCAGTTGAAAGTCACATATGAGAAATTTGCAAGCTGCTGCAGGGTCATTTAAGCAATAGTTTCACTTACGTTTTAGTTCAAAATAGCTGTGTGGCCACCTTACATCTCGGCTCTGCATAGAGCAGATATGAATGACTGCCTCTTGCAAATCAATACTGTTTATTGCATGCTTTAAATCAATAAAGCTTTCCTCCAAAGAGTACATTCTTCTAAAATAGTGATTAGGCATTTGAGGAGAACTAAACAGTTCCACAGAACAATACCATTAGTCCTGAAACATAAGTTTGACATCTCAGCCAGAAAGCACTTCATCAGAACTAATTAATCCCCATAGCACCTCTATGAGACTCAGAAAGCAATTCATCTGCTTTTTAAATGTGTTGGGTACTTATGTTGCAGAACATCGTGGTTGGGGTGGAAGCCGTAAGTATCAGCATAAACTGAGAACAAACCAAGCCAGGAGAACCCATCCAAGAGTATGAAAAAACCAGTGAACACTGACAGCTGTAGGATTTGGCTTCTTTGCATCTTCCTGTTACATACCAAACCTCCTGTGACTGTCTAGAGAGTCTTCCAGATGTCACTTCATTGAATGAGTGGCAGTGAAAAGCAGTTATTATTCTACTGGGAGCAGTTTTGCCCACTGTTTGTTCAGCCAATTATCTATGCATGTAGCTTAAAAGGGAGGGGGGAGCAGTAACCTTAGGCTCTGTGAACAAGAACTCTGGGTTTTATTTGAGCAGTTTAAGCTAAATCTTCATTACCACAAGCAAAGCACGTAACCTCACTAAACAGGTCTCATGACTGGCACCCAGCCAGCATAAAAAGTATTTCTCCCCAAGGAAGTGGTCAACCTGCATAGCTCTCATATATGTGTATGGAGTAGTCTACATACCTGCACCTGACTCTGCCAAGCTGCTGCCACCCCTCTTTATTGATTTATTATTTCAGCCAACACTTGCCCTGCTGGTGCAACACTCAAGGCCATCAGGTCCAAGCAGCCAGCTCCTGGCACAGGGAGACAAGCAAGGCTTTCCCAAGCCATCTGTTTGGTCTCTCTTTGAGAAAGGCTTGAAGTTCTCCCATACTTGACAGAACCAAGTGTCAAGTGAAGCCCAGAACACTTCAGTCATGGCAGGCAGTGGGACCAGTCTCAGTAACACACTCAGGAACACACTGTGGGGAGGTGATGGTGCCCGGCACACTGAGCAGAGTGCAAGGCTGGCCTTGGCAGTGAGCACCTTCAGGAGCAGAGTAGGAACCAATCATTTACTAATACATTCCTCCAGCAACTGAGATTAGAGCCCATCTGAAAAGGTGGAGTGGAGAGTCAGTGACAGGACCACCCTGAGCCACCCACACTTCTTTATGTACAAGTTTTTTCGGTAAATTACTTTGAACAAGTCTTCCCATGTCTTCCAACAAATTTTCTGGCATGAGCTAGAGGAATTTAAATCAGATTCAGACATGGAAAAGTTTGCTGCAAACTCATCTTCCCATAACTGTGCTAGCTACAAAGATGCCCTATGAAGAATTCCTTTAGGAATTGGGTGCTCTGCCTCATTGCTGGTTTCACCTGAGCTCCAGCAAATCCATTCTCCTCATAAAAGTCTGTCAGAAATCATGAGGCAAAGCTAAGCACCTCCAGCCCTGGGAACACCTCCTCAGCTGGGCTGGCAGAGAGCCTGACCAGGTCAAGTGCCTGGGGACAGTTTCACAAGTGCACCCTCAGCAGCATTCCTGGGTTGCCACCAGAGCCAGCCCCACTCCCACACCTCCCAGCCTGCTGGCTCTACCCCAGCTGTGCCACAACAGGTTTCTGCACAAGCACACACAACCTGCATCAACTGTTTCTGTAAAATTAACCCAGACAGCAAGATAACATTTTTCAGCCAAATCTGCATGGATACAGAATTTTATCCTGGCAGCAGCAGCTTAAGGTGCCCCATCAGCAACAGCACCGAGCAGCCACCCCAGGTGACCGACACAGCAGCCACCTCTCACCTGTCATACCCATATCTCCTGGAATTTACTAGCCAATTTCCTGCCATTCCACTGGATGGAGATCAAGATAACTACTCTGATATGAAAATACATGACCTACATAGGGATGAAATAGTTGATTCCACTGCCTAATAAGTTTCCAGTCAGTGGCAGTGTCACTAACTTCACAAGCTGTCAGTTTTTGAGGCAAAATTAAAGGACTGATCTTGTGAGCAAGATGACCTTGCCAGAGCAGGAGATGAAGCTCAACCTACATGTTTCTAAACAGTATGATTTATGGAGATTTCTTCATAAGCAGTTTTGGTCTTTTAAGATTCAGAATTCCCCAAGATACATTAAAAAGCTGCTGATCTTAACAAAGTTTCCCATTTTGCATTTTTTTTTTCACGTTCCAAAGGGAAGATATAAATAATGCTTTTAGTAGTTCTAAAGTCAGTGCCAACATTCTCTGTCGCTGCACATGTGTGCATACCACACCTTTAGCAGTGATGCCCTTGTTAAAAAGCATCACACCTGTTGTTTCCAGCCACCTTCCCCAGTGTGAAGTGAGCTTACACAAGTGAGCACAGCCTCTGAAGGCAGTCCCTGCAGTGTCCAGAGCGATCAAGACACCCTAAACCAGGCTCCTCTGGGGAGACCAGGGGAAAAAAACCCAACCAAAACAAATAACAAAAAAATAAATAGAACAATTAAAGTCAGAATTTTTTCATAACCGAAGCAGTGTGATCGATTTCAGCTCCAATCCACTTTTTCCAGTCACAGGTGCATCCTGTGTTAGCTCATCTTGGAAGACACTTGATATTAATAAATTAAAACAATTTAAAGTGTCACAATAATCTTACTGTCCTTGTCTCCCTATATATTAGCACTTACATAAACCAATTACTGTGGAAAGTAAGAACAGCACAAGTCCTATACATTAGGACACCTGTTC
Source organism: Platyrinchus mystaceus (assembly GCA_035041135.1). Taxonomy (NCBI): domain Eukaryota; kingdom Metazoa; phylum Chordata; class Aves; order Passeriformes; family Tyrannidae; genus Platyrinchus; species Platyrinchus mystaceus. The sequence continues at coordinate 4,272,176 of JAWWLV010000030.1, forward strand.
CCAGAGATGGCACTTGGATGACTTTGAAGACTGCATTTTTGTCACTCACTTCTGTACTTGTGGAAAACGGCCATCAGCAGTTTCTATGGGCACACACTGAGCTGCCTGTTCTTTATAAAGTAATCAGCTATTTTGGGGAATTCAAACACGAGGAAGCAGCAGATTCACATATATATGACAGGGTGCTTAGCTAGCTATCAGTAAAGAAAGGCAGCAGCAGGCATCAAACTAGGAGCCTTCAGCTGCATGACCTGTGCTGCTGCCACTGATGAAAGAAAACCCCAGTGAAGAGAAATGCTCCATCTTGGAAAATTTTTCTCTCTTCTCCTTATTCTTACTGATTTTCATCTACAGAAAAGCACAGCTCCTTTTATCCCTGCTGCCTTTTACTGCCTTCCCTTCTTCCAGCCCTTTTGCTTTGGAGAACTCTCACGTTTAAGTTAGCTATATTTAGCTTTATTCCAGTGATTATAGTTATGCTGCAGTTAAGCAAATAATCCAAGAAGTAGACAGTTACATGTGAAATTTTAGCACGATGCTCACATTTCTGACTCTTTAAGACAGAAGGTTTGGAGACCAAGTGTGCAGAGCAGGCTGGGGATAAAAAGCTTAAAGATCAGAATAATGCAAAGACAAAATACTTTGCAGCATTTCACACGAAGCCTAGAAGGGCACGGTTAGATGATGGTGCTCTCTACATGACATGCCTGGCTTTTCTCCACTAAAATTCTCAGGCTCAGCAAACCTGAATCTTCCTGAGTAAATAGGTGGCTCTGACTATTTTAAATACACAAGGTCTTCTCCATGTGACACTACATAAATTGGTTCTTCTTCAAAGTGCTACTTCGGAGGTTCAGAATGGGAAAATGTCCACATAGAGTAGGAAGGGAATTTAGGGAGCAATTGCAGAAAATCTGGGCTTTCATTTAATGAACATCTCCAACTCTTTACAGCAACAAGAGCCCTCAAGAAATGAAGGGCCATCAACTCAGGCACTGTTGCCTTCCAAAACTGAAAACATCTGCTGCTGTTTAGTAGCTTCACCAAACTTAAGCTAGAAGTGCTCCTGTTCCTCTAGCTTTCACTCTCAGCAGGAGTCCAGTGATTGATGTAAAATGTTCAGTCATCTCCATCTAAAATAACCTAGAAAAAACTGCTTACATCCCCACGCAAGAGTAGGTGAGCAGGAAGAGCACAAGAACACAAATAATTGAGAGTGGGGCACTTTATCAGGTAACTCCAAACCCCCAATGCAATCCTGAAATTTCTGGGTTGAAAGCCAAGGAGAAGTGAAAAAAAATACCCTCTTCCAAGACAGTCTGAGGGAGAGTTGAGGTTCCCTAAACCTCAATTCCCTAAACCTGGTTTAAAGAGCCCAAGGACAGCACACCACTGGATCCCAAATTCCCACCTCTAACCCTCATGTCTGATGAAAGCAGAAATCTCACTCAGGGTACTCCGTTAAATATTTAAGTGTTGCTCATGCTGATGTTTCAGAACAGACAGAAGCTGGTGCTAAAGTCTGAGCCACCAATGGTATTTTCTGTTTGGCCACCAGCACAGCAGCTTCCCAAGCAGATGGGAAAACACAGAAGGTTTGGGGATTTTTTTTCTCCACCTGTTCAGCAGAACTGCCTTACAGCTTTTCAACCTGAAATTCCTGCAAGCAAGGTACCTTAATGCTTTTCTGTTACACCATATCACAGGTACAGTAACAGTTCAATCACAAAATTCTTCAGATTATTTAATCTTAGATGATTTCCCAAAATGCTCCAACATCCACAGGTTTCTCAGCACTGCCCTGAAGTCTAGAAAGGTCAATCAAGAGTCCAGGCACCTAAGCATCACTACAGCCAGCTTTGCAGAAGACTGAGATGCCACCAGGTGCCAGTGACTTCCTACTGGCAAAGTCTAACAGCTCCTCTCACAGCCCCTCTGCAGGACTCGTGTCATGCACTAAACAAGAACTGGAAAACCACCAGCCCAGCTTTTGCTTTCACAGCCCAAGGCCAGCTGAGGTCCAGCCTTTCACCTTCTGCCTCTCCTTCCCTGCTGTGGATCTCCTGTGTGTCCACAGCCAGGTCTGCTTCCCTTGGCCTATTAAGCCAACCTCGGTCAGCAGGACTACAAACCTGACACCAACTGCTGCCACAAAAACCACAGGCGAGGCCATGCCCTGAAGCTAGTTGGTATCCCTGCTCCTGTTTATTTCCACTAAATAAAGCCAGAATGAAAAATTTAGGGAAGGTTTAAAAACCTCTGTGTTCTGTCTTTCACTACCAGTTGCTGCACCCTGAATAAACCCATCAGGTGCTACAAAGGCAGAGTACCAGTGACAAGCATTTGAACTTAAAATGCACTGATAAAGTTCAATGCTCAGTGTGAAAATCCAGGTTTACTACTGCAGGGAGCAGGCACCTCATGACTTGAGCTGATCAGAAATCCCTCCCATCAGCTATTTTTCACAGCCAGTGGTAAATTACATGGAAGAGAAACTCCTGTATGTCAGAGCAAGATTTCAACTCATACAAGCACATCATCCCCCAGCTAATGGGTAAGTGTTGTGTCACACAATTGTTCCAGTGTGGACCAATAAACTTCAAAACTTTGAGGGTTTTCAAGGGGAGGGTCCAATACAGGTTGTTTTCTCAGTAGCACTACTGGTAGATGACTCAGATGCAAAGCTCGTCAGGGCCACGTGTATTCAGGTGTATTTCTATGTGCACAACAAATATGTCATGTGATAGGAGTTATCAGTGTGTGTTTGAATATTGTCCTTTAACAGTGGTGAGCAGGTAATGGTTCTGCGACAGCTCAGTACACATGGCTAAATGAGGCACCCAGTTAGTCATTTCTGTCATTCCTGAATCACTAACCAAGGACACACAGGAATTTTTATAAGCCTCTATTAGGCCTATTAGATTTCTCACTTGTCTTCATTCTCTGCAACAAAATTAAGATGCCAGGAAAGCATCCCTAATTTAAGCTTCTATTGACTTTTATGAAGGTTAAAAAAATCCTTCTCAATCACATTACATTACCCCAACACGAGTTCCAAACCCCCCAGCTGGGAGCAGGTTGCATTTGTGTACAGCACACACAAGGATTATTCCTGGAATGCAGAACACTCCTTGAAATCTTGTAAAACTGGACAATCATTCACTTCCATGCTTCACAAAAAACCCATCTAAGTAAACACAGTGAAGGCAAAGTCCTGAAATCCCAACACAAATGGAAACCCCTTCAAGGAACTGATCACTGGAGCAAGGGGAAGAGAGGAACACCAGTGCAGAAATCACACTCTCTGCCCCATAACAAGGTGAACACTCACTGTCAGATAGGGAAGTGCGCGAAATTTATCAATGACAAACTGCATATTTCAGATTGTTGGGATTTCCAGCTCACTGACACGGATTTTTGAGTCGCTGAGTCCGGAAACTTCAGCTAACAAAGCATTAAATGAGAAATTTAGAAACTTCTGATTTCAAAAGCGATCCAGGAGCTGAGCTTCCAGCATGCTCAAGCTCCTGTGTGCTGGCTCACACAACTGCCTCAAGCACGGAGCTACAACGTGCTAGGACAGAGCACTGCTTGGAAAATTACCCGGGTCTCGAACAGCAGACTTTGCTGCTTCTCTTACTGTCTCTAAGTGACTGATACAGGGAAAGAGCCACTCAGAGCCAGCAAGGGGATACCGCGGGGAAGAGAGCGGCGAAGAGGGGCGATGAGACACACCCTGAAGTCCGCGACCTCCGCGATGGCCGAGCTCGGTAAGGCCACGGAGCCGCTCGCAGAGGTGGGCCACGATGCAGGACACGGCCCAGCGACCCTTCCCTGCCCCCCCTCCCCAAAACCGCCGAGTAACCCAGGCGGGCTCCCCCCTGCCAGGGCCGCATGGCCGCGGTACGGCTGGGACGGGGAAGGAGCTGGGCAGGGAGACGAGGAACACCAAACTGCTAAACACAACTCGCCGATCCCGCTCCATCGCTGCCCTCCCGTGCAGCCCGGCCGGGCCCGCAGGTGCAGCCGCCGCCCGCCCCGCGGAGCCCGCCCGGGGCACGGCCGCAGGTACGGCCCGGCCCCCGGCCCGGCGGCGGCACACCGCGCCCCGCCGCCCACCTGTCGCGGGGGTCGACCCAGCTGGTGGTGCGGCTGCCGTGGTCGATGTAATACACCTTCCCGTCGTAGTCCCGCGCCTCCTCCCAGCCCTCGGGCAGCGGCAGCTCCTTCCTCGGCATGGCCCGCGCCGCCGCCCCATGCACCGCTCCGGCCGCGCTCCGGGGCTGCCCCTTCCCTCCGTCCCTGCCGCAGCCGCGGTGCGGTGCGGGGGCCGCGCCGGCCCAGCCGCGCAGGGAGCGCCGCCGGGCAGGGCAGCCTCACAGCCGGCCCGCGGCGGGGGCGGGCCGGGCGCTGCCCGCGGTCGGGGCGGCCGCTCCGCCCGCTCACGCCTCCATTTCCTGCCCCGCCCGCCGCCCCGGCCACGCCCCCGCCCCGCGGCCACGCCCCCCTGGACACGCCCCCCCGCGGGGCCCCGGCGGGGGCGGCTCCCGAGGGCCGGGAGAGCGCCCCCTGCCGGCGGGGGAGGGAGGGGGCGGGCATCGGGGGGATCCGGGGTTCGGGGAATCGGGACAGCGCTGGGCGGGAGACTCGGGCTGGAGCCGTGGGGCAGCCGCTGTAAGCGCAGTCTTGCACGCAGCTGGGCTCGGCCACGCCGAGGGGAAGCGCAGAGGGCAGGTCGAGTGTGACCCGGAGCGGGTCGGGGATGCTCGGTGCCCCCGGAGACGCACATCAGCTCCTCCCCGACTCTGCGGGCACCCTCTGGGACATGAGGTGGCCCTGACCACGGGGGCACTGCCCTGGGATCGCCTGGCTCAGCCGCGGTGGGCTCCCCGCAGGAGCCATCGGAGCAGCCCACGGGGGTGGTTTTGTGTGAGTTCCAGAGGGAAAGCTCCTCGCAGCTGGGTGCGTGGATACGGCCTTAGACCATCGGAAGGCCGGGCTATAAAAGGGCAGCACAGCAAGCCCCAGGGACAAGCCACAGGATGCAGGGAGATGATGGTGCCCACCCTGCGGGTACGGACCCCTTCCCGAGCAGCCGCCGCCGGTACCGGAGCGCGGCTCCGACACAGGATGGAAAGAGCTAAGGACGTGCCCTCCACAGTCTTCTGCCCCCACGTTTCATTCATTTGGGCTCGAACAGCCAGCCCATGACAAAATGTCACAATAAAGCTCCTGCAGGCACGCGATCGGGCGCGATTTTGTGGGAGGCAGCGCTTTCCCCGGGGAGCTCCAGCCGAAGCCGGTTTCCCACTGTCAAGGGTGGGGGAAAAGCAAGAAGTTTTGTAGAGCTGCAGCTATTGAAACAGCAGAATGGAGCAGGGATCCCTGCCAAGCACAGGGGTGGAAAAGGAAACTGGAGGATGGGAAGAGGGGAGCCCCCGAAGGGTTGCAGTGGAAAAGTAAAGGTGAAAAAAGACAATTAGAAATAACATCTCATTTTTTCTGCCAGATTTTGAGGGTAAGATAACTTCTTTCGGGCTTTCTGACAACCTGCTGGGATTCAGAACTGCTAATTCTCTAGAGGCCGAAGCAGAATGCAGTAGCAGTTGGCTGATGAAGTGGTTGAGCAGGGAAGAAAATGAAGACAAGTCAAACTGAAAGTGAGGCATTCGGAAAACAGCCTGATTTAACCCCATTTTATCTGAAGCCTGACTTGGAGGGGGAGCCACTAAATGTGTTGCTTTTATGAAGAGGACCATACGCGAGGCTTGTAAATTAATAATAAATAAAGAATAAGGGAATAAACACTGTATCTGTCCACAACTCTAAGCGAGGCTTGTAGTTTCTTTTGGAAGGGCAGGCTGGGAGCCCTGGGAGCGCTGGGAGCGCTGGGAGCAGTGCCGCTCCAGCGAGCAGACACCAGGACCGCCGAGAACCCTGGGCAGACGCCAGCGGTGTTCAGGGGATTTCTGCAGGGCACTGGTCTACTCACTGCTGCTCACATTTTCTCTTTTCTGCTCTTAATCTCGTGAATAATGTTTGGTTTTGTTTTTTTTTTTTTTCCTCTCGTTGTAAAACACTCAGCAAAGTGCTTAAGACGTTTCAAAGGGAAGGACTGTAACAATAGGAAAAAAATCAGCAGCAAACAATGTTTTTAAATATTACAAGAGAAGAAGTGAATAATAAAGAAGTGATAACAAATTACTCTGTGTTTTCATGGTCCTGCATTTCTGGCCTTATGTTCAAGCACTAAGATACTTCCAAAAGAAAATAAACAAAAAATGTTTATTTTCAAGTGTTTTTTCAAAATTTCAGAGCATATGTAGATCATATAGCAAAAGGCTCTATGTGAAGAAGCTGATCAAATACGTTTTCTTTTCCCAATGTCATCAACAGTGTTTATGAAGAAAGTAACTGTGTAATTTTTTTAAAGATAGTTGCTTTTGAAACAAGTACGTCAGAAAATATTTGCAGGTAGTTCTGACTCAAGTCAAAAGACTTTATTTTTCCACTCCTCTTTATTTATTAACCCAGAAAAACACAGCCCTGCCATTGAACCATATGAATTTATAAATATAATCAGGAATGTGCATATGGTAACTTACTCCCTTTTGCCCCTTACACTCACAACAAAAGAATTCAGTGTTATCAGAGTCTGTTTGAACGGTAAAGCAATAAACAAACAGGTGATTGTTTTCTCATGAGCAAGGAAAGGGAAGGTTTGGTTCGTAGGTAACCTCTTACCTATGTGAAAAGGAAGAACAGAGCAGAGGCCAAAGTCTGCAGAAACCTCATTTTTTTTACCCTGGGGTCAACATCTCCAACATGACCTCGTGTGCTGCATCACCCCGTCAGAGCCCACAGCAAGCCAGGCAACCAACTGCTCAGTAACAGGAGCAGTGATTTTCTGCTGGTGTGTTCTGTTTTGGAGAAAGTGGTTCCTTGCTGCTCAGGTTTTTTTTCTCCCCAATACACTCAAAAGTCTGTAATTTTGTACTTTTGCTCTGTTCTTAATTGACTTCAAATAACAAAACCCCAAAAGTCAAAGGTGACTTTTGGTCTCCTAGCAAAAACCTTCAGATATCTGAACTGAAATAGGAGGAAAAATGGGTTTAAATTCAATTGCCAGGAAAAAATTACATTTAGCCTAAATACCACATTTTGTTTAAAACCTCCAGCATTGCTCAAGTTGAAGCAATCATATCATTTCTGTGGAGAGCTCCCTTACCCTTCTAGAAAGCCTCTTCCCCATTCTGCCCACTCCCAAACTGTGTGTCACCTTTTTTCTGTTTCCAAATAGAATTTTATTTTTATAGAATGGTCAGAACCGGGCTTGGAAAGATGGAACACATCATTGTGGAACTAACCTGAAGCCTTCCTGCTTTCAGAAGCTGTTTCCAGCCCAGCGGGAAGAGCCGAGGTGCCCATGGGGCAAGGAAGATCACACACAACCTGCTGTTCTTTCCAGTCCCAACATGAAAGGAACTTTCTGCAAACATTGGCAAAGCCACTTCATTGTTTTCTTTCAAACTACTCCTTAAAAGACCCGTTGCTGGAGGCCTTAAATAAAAAAAAAAACGGGCAGCTGACATCCGCAAAGCCATCCTGTTGCTCTGGCAGGTGTTGGCTGCGTCTTGCCTGGTGTCCCGCCGGTCCTGGCACCCCTTGTTCCAGACAAAGCACCTGTTGTTCTGTTCTGTGCACAGGCAGTGGCTCATTGCTTCCTCACCATGCTGTGTAGCTGAGGTGGGATGTGAGGGATGGTGAGTCTCAGGTTCCTCTAGCAAGGCGATTAAATAGGACCTGTGCAGTGAGGGGGGTTTCCCAGTGCCCCGGGAAGTGTGCTGGCTGGATTCCTGGTGTGTTTTGGCCTCTTGCAAGAGGGTTGTGAGAAGTATGTGATTAGATTTTTTGTGAAACATGATGCAATAGAATCACGGACTCATTGAGGTTAGAAAACACCCTTAGGATGGTCAAGTCCCCAGTGGTGGGGCCATCACACAGAGCTTTTACAACCCAGGGTGAGATACTGCAGTCCCTAGGACAGTCCCCAGCCACTGCTGAATCAGGGTTCTACTGAGCCATGGGTCAATATTTACACCTGCACAAATGTTCAGGCCATCCCCTGCCACAGGCAAGGCTGGCTCTAACAGGGCAGTATCATTAACCCCCAAAGGCAGGAAACCCTCCGTCAGCTGAGCTCTGCCTCAGGAGAACAGGATCCATCTGTGACAGTTCTCGTGATTCCTGGGGCTGTCAGGGCTGCCACAAACACGTCACTTGGCCACAGATTTACTCTGTGCCACCTTCCCGATCCTTGGCACTTTGTACACCTGCATCAAAGATCTTTATCTTTCAGCAAACAAGCCTGCATTGAGGGAATAAATTCCTAACTATGACCTTTGGGTGCTCTGAGATTTTTTTCATCTACAAACAAAACAGGTTTGGTTGTTTTTTTTTTTTTCCCCCAAACAACCCTTACCTCTGTTGCTTTATTGTGGGTCCATCTGGAAGCACTGCAATCATCCTTTGACATTATTGGGAAGATTGGGCTTCTGTCTTCCTCCAGTGTGTGGATATCCCTTGGAGCACACAGTAGGAGCTGAATGTGTGTCTGCTTAACCTACTGGAGAGACCACCCAAGTGAAAGTGGAGCTCTTCTCATAGCAGTGAGAACCTCCAATCCCCTCCTGAGCCCCTGTGCCAATCCCCCAATACCCAGCTGTCCCCCATGGGACATCAGCAGCTCTTGGAAGCTGCCACACCAGCCACTCATGAGGGGCTGTGCTGAGGCCACGGTGCTGGCACTGAGCTCCTCAAGATCTGCCCTTGGCAGCCAGCCCTGGCCCTGAGGAATGGGGCCAAACAGTCACTCTCAACTATAGAAGTTTTTTAAAAAAAAAAAAAAAGGCTTAAAAATTTCCATTAACCTGTCATGGAGAACATATATGTCAGAGAAATCAATTGGTTTGGTATCAAAAGCTTTATTCGCTGGCCCATTATTTGCTCAGGGAGAGCTCCTCCCACAAGCAGGTTTCTCCTGGTCACATGTCAGCTTCCCAGCCACAGCACTCCACCTTTCTGCCCTGAAAACAGGCACTTCTGCATTACTGCCAGCATGACCTATGACTCTCAACCCAAGAGTCACCTACAATCCCCTGAGGGTGTCTCACAGCAGCAGAGCAAGGATGTGACCAGGACACAGCATGGCTGGAGCTCATTCATATCAAGTGTGACAAATGCCCTTTGCTGCACACAGGGAGGGAATAGCCTGCATGTGCTTGTGATAGGAAACGTGTCCATGTGCACTGATACCCACAGTGGACCTTGAGCTGTAAAAACACCCCAGTACTCAGCCAAAAAGAGCTGTGAAGCACCACTGCAGAGCACAGCAGCACAGGCAGCGCTGGGGGAGCAACATGTGCCTGACCCAGGGCAAGGGGAGCAAAAGAGATTTAATTTTGCCAACATGCATTGTGTTTCTAACCTGACAGATGGGATTTTTCTGTGGAGGCTCATTTTACACCGCCTTAGTGACAACAGGGCTCTGCAGGTGGGATTTCTGTTGTCTGGCAAAGCCCTGTGAAACCTCTGCCTCCCATTAGCGTTAACGAGCAGGTTCAGCGGCCCGGCTGGGACAGCAGCTGGTAGCACTGAGTGGTGAAGGGACAGGTGCCATGGTTTTCCGAGTGGGAAGTGGCCAGGCGAGGGATTCCAAGGCTGCTGCTCAGCAAGGCGGCAGTGGGACAGGAGCCAGGCGCCTTGGCAGTCTGTCCTGCTGCCTCGGCGATCTGACCAGAGGCGTGTCTGCATCTGCCAAGTGCAGGAGCAGTGGAGGGAACCACCCTCCAAGGGATGTCATTGCTGTCAGTAGCATGGCAGGTCCCAAAGGGAACAAGACCACTTGTACCAGCAAAGGGCAAGGTGAAGGCAGAAGCAAGTTCTCCAAGGCTTTCCCTTCCCACTGACACGCATCACACCTGCCCAGTATCATGCTGTTTTGGTTGGATGTGAACTTGAATTTGCCACTCAGAGGCTGGTGAGAAGGTGCTGGTACCCAGAGCACCACAGGGATTTATCCAGGGCTGGGAGCAAGGGCAGAGTGGCTGCGGGGCAGTGCAGCAGTGATGCTGTGGCTGGATGAATGCATGACCACAGCCCTGAGCAGGGAAAGCACTGCTCCTGTCCACACACAGCAACTCACAGCTGCAGCAGCAAAGAGAGAGAAAAAACACCCCAAATAAGCTCCCCTCAGTCACTGTACTACATAAATCAGACACTAAAAAACAACTGTTTATTTAAAGCAGCTTAGCCTCACTTTGAAAATACTTAAAAAGAGGCAGGACTCTAAGGACCACTTATTCCACACATTATTAATTCAAATGCTGCTTTGTAGCTGCTGCTCACCCCCATCCCACTGAATGCAGCACTGAGCCATCCTGGCAGTGTGGTTATCACCCCCCTTTCCTCTCAGGGCCCCTGAAGCACTCCTGAGAAGCCAGAGACAGCAGCATTTTCCCCTGCCAGTGGTACAAGGGTGGCTGGTGGTGCCTGTCACACCTCAGACCAGGTACTAGTGGCAAACTGAGGTGGATGTAACAGGCAAAAGATCTGCCTGGCAGCTCCTGCCCAGGGGCTGCAGAGGCTGTGGCACCAGGTGAGGTGGGGGGTGGCCAGTGGGGCTGATGGAGGCATAGACTGCAAACCTGGCACACCAGACCCACTTCCTCAGGCAAAGAGGCACAGATCTTAAATCACAGCGAGTTTTGCAGTTACGTTATCTGATGTCAAATATGACAAAATACATTATTTTCCCTTTAGCTGTGTCAGACTTTCAGGAGAGTTAGGGGCTGTGCTTTCTGTGCAGGGGTGGGTCAGAGGTGCCATGGTGCCTGGTGAGCCCTGGTCTGTGCCCAGCAGTTTTGGTCACTGGGAGGAGTGAAGGCCAGCACAGCTGAGGGGCTGAGGAGGTGATCCTTCCCCTCTGCTCAGCACCAGTGAGGCATGGCTGGAGGGCTGGGTCTGGTTCTGAGTGACCTGTATAAGACAGACATGGACTTACTGGAGAGAGTCAGGCAAAGGGCATTAAGATGATGAAGAGATTGGAGCATCTGAAACAGGGCGAGAGACTGAGGGAGCTCAGAGTGCTCAGCCTGGAAAGGAGGTGGCTCAGGGGTGATGTTATCAGAATGTACAAAGATGTGAAGGGAGGAGTAATGACAAGGGAGCCAGGGTTGTCTCAGTGACAGGACAAGGGAAAAGGCAAAGAAGGTAGATATACAGAGAGTTCTGGTTAAACATAAGAAATACTAATTTTACTGTGAGGGTGACTGAGCACTGGAACAGGTTGCTGTCTCCATCCTTGAAGATATTCATAACTCAGCTGGACATGCTCCTAGCAAAGGGTGGGTCTCACCCATCTTGAGACTCCCTGAAACCAAAGCAAGGAGATGGGCTCCAAGCCCTCCACCCACACCACCCCCTCCTTTTCAATAAGGGCCCTGTACTGTGTAAGGCATGAAAACTCTCAGGTTCTTTGTACCAGGGTTTTTAATGACCTGCCTTCCACACCTGGGAAGAGACCAAGGCATTAAGAGAGGGACATTTTCTAAAAGATCACTACAGCCCTCAGAGGCAAACAGGAATCTCTTTTTCATCTGTCAGAAGTTCTTTCCAGAGATAACAAAGTCTGATTTATCAAGAAGAGCCTATTGAGTCACCAACTATTGCAGACCACTAAAAATGAGATACGTGAACTACTGATTTATAGCACTAATATTTTTTTATATTTTACCTTAATTTACATGATGGCTGCAGTTAGTAGAGGTGGAGGAGTGAGAGGTATTTGACACAGTCACAAGGCCTGGGATGTAGCATAGTAAGTGGTAAAGCCCACACAGTTCTGCTGGCGGATTTTCTTTTTGTATGCAACCACCGAATTAGACTAAAGCCTGCCAGAAGCTGTCATCAGAAGATGCAAAACTTCTGTAAATACAATTTCTCCAATAGCAATGCTGCTGAGCTGCTGCAGCAGAGCACGGACAGAGTTACAGAGTACTGCCTGCCACCTTCTGTATTCATGATGGCTTAACTGCCACTTCCATTGTAAATCCTATTTGTTAAGGACTTATAAATTGGCCACATTCATTTGCTTGTCTGAAAGTTGGCACTCGGCTCTCTCCCATGGTGTTTTTACCACATTTTACTTTATTACTTGCCTTTTTTTTCTTGTCCTTGACTCAGAAGCACCACAGAACTAGCCTGACTCTTACCACTAAATCCTCCCAAGATGCTACACAAATATTTTAATGAACAAGGAAGTGAGGGGAAGTCTAACCTGTTCCATTAAATACACGCTTTTAAGAGCAACATCCCCCTCCTGCTGCAGGAGGTGCAGGGAAGCCTGGGCAGGGCTGGTGGCATCTGCTGAGCTGCAGGTGAACTGAAGCACATGGTGGGTGCAAGGCTGGGCACTGACTCTTGCCTTGGTGCACAGACCACATTGCCCACCCAGAAGTGGCTCCTGGGGCTGATGGTGGCAGAGGTTGGCCAGCCTGCAGGGTGCTGACAGACAGCCCCCCCAGTTGTGTGGAGGAGAGGCTGTTAGGGTCAAGTCCCTGCCTTCTCTTCCAAGCTGTTTCCTTATTGGGAATCTGACTGGATGTCTGGCTTGGGTACCTGAGCACATCCCACTGGTGATTCCACCGCTGTGTTTTTACCTATTTTTGGTGATTGGGGTGTGGAGGCTGAGCTGAAACAGGGTCAGCTGAGATTAAAATTACCAGTTTAGGCCATGATGGGTCCAGCTGTGAGGGTGCTGCAAAGCACTCTGTGTTGACTGCTGTGTGACCCAGTCTCAGCTGCTTGTTAAATGCCACCTGCTCTTCCTACTAGCCCAGGTAATGACCTGCCAGGTGGTGCTGTAGCCACCTGGCAGGTCGTGACCACAACTCCAATCGTGCCCAGCACTGCTGTGCTGGGTTAGGCAGAAGCAGAAAAGGCTTTATCAACACTGGGGTGTTGATCCTTTGACACTGGTAATGGTATTTGCATTTCTAGAGCTCTTGGTCATGTTCAAGCATTGCATAACACTGTGTTCATTAGAGAGAGGCAGACATACACAGTAAGGGAGAGAGAATTGTTCTGATATTATTGACCTAAGCAAGCAGTCACAGCTTATATGTATGTGTGTTCATACAACCAACAGCAGAGCCTTCAGAGACAGACCCAATGGAGCCACCTGCTAGAGCTTGCACTCCTTCACTGTTTTCTGTGGGCTGACAGTGGCTGTAGGCTTTAGGTTCTTATTGCCAATTCAGAGAGAGATCTGCAGAGTGAAACATCTTTAGCGGCTGTGTCAGCAGCTGTACCCTGGTGGATGCTGACCCTCCTCTGGAGAGTGCAGCCCTCAGCACTTGGTGCCACAGAGGTGGAGAAGTTTGATTCCAGAGGAGTGACAGGTTTCAAATGCAGTGAGTAATGTTTAAACTAAGCAATCCTTGTAAATAAGAAACTTTTATGCTGCAGGCTGTAACTGAAGAGGTTGGGAAGGAACTTTTCTTGTTGGCAGAAAATCTGAGGCAGCTCAGGGGTAGAGGGGTTCCCATAACTCTTAATTACACCCTTTAACTAAAGTCAGGGTGCCTGATACACTCTACAGATCAGGCTAGTAAAGCTCCATTTCCACATTCAAAATTGCTGAGGGATATCTACTCTTGATTCCTCTTTGGAGAAGAAATTACAGGTATAGAAGGCCTGATAAATTTCATATTTCCTGAGATTAAAAGAGCCTTGTGCTTTACATTTGGATGGAGTAGGACTTGCAAGGCCATCCTTAGTTTGTAAGGCATGATCTCACCTTAGAACAGACTCACAGTTAAGATAAAGGCCATCTGAGTATATGACTGACCCCCACATGTGGTTCTCATGCAAGGTCACCAGATGAACATACGATATGGCAACAGACACAGTTTCCTGGGGCATGTTGAACATATTCCCATGTTTGATCACTGAGTGCTTTAGAACTGTTTGTGAGACTGCTGGCAAAAGGGTCAACTTGACAGCAATTACAGCACAAAGCAGTTAATGCAAATATTCAATGGCATTCAATCCTGGTGTGGGTTTACTGGATTCCCAAGACAGATGCTTGTTTGCACAGGAAACTCTTGACCAACAAACATGAAGAGCCTTGGAAGGAGGTGTTATGGTCACGTTCAGGAGAGGTGAGTGATATCCAGCTCTTCTGCTCTTACAGCAGTGATGAGCCTGGACTACATCAGGGGCTTACAGAGGCAGAATTTTGTTGGCGCAACATTTCTGGCAGGAAATTTCTGAGAGGCTGCATTACCCAAGGGATGGGAGGCGAAAAGTAGCAGTGCCAGAGCCAGGCTCCCATGCAGGTTTCAGAATGGCTCTGGGCATTCTCAGAGCCCATAGTGTGAGCCTGTGGCAGCCACGGCATTACAGGCAGCAAAGACAAAAAGCTGTCTAAATGCTCCCTTCTCCTCATTTGTTCCCACGAGAGTATTGTGGATCCACTGATCTGGCCCAGCTTTAGGAGGAGTGTCTGTGTGTGCCTTTTTCTGGGACACGCTGAGGCCCCAAAGGAAGGCTGACAGGGCACTGCTGGGGAGTGGAACGGGCAAGGCAGTGCCAGGAGGCAAAGGCTGGTACCTCTGGGCATCTCGTGGGCAGAACTGCCACTGTGCAGCCAAAATGCCATGGGGTGTCACCTGGAGAAGTCAAACATCCATGGTGGTGAGGAGCAGGGTATGGTCAGACACACGCCTACACCCCACAGCCAGGCTTTGGGCTCAGTCAGGAAACAAAACAGGGTTTTTTTCAAGCTGAACTGCAGGGTTATAAAAACCAAATTCCTTCAGTTACAGCAATCCAATGGGAAAAAGGAAACGTAGTCTAATGCTGATTCTCCATCTGGTTTTACCGTCAAACAGGAGCCTGTTCTTGGATTCCTGCTCTCTCTGCAAACAACTCAGCTTATACTCAAGTGAGTCAGGAGGGCAAACCTACCTTTGTAGCTCTTGGGCTGGCCTGAGCTCGTGCCTTCCTGCAGCCAGGAGTGCCTCCCAGGCCAGGTCCTTTCAGGGCTGCCCTCGGCCTGTCCTGATCACAGCACTGTTGGGGACACAGCCACAGTGTTACTGTTAAAGCCACCACTTAACTAATCCCCCATAAGAAGAATCCAGTTTGTGTCTCCTTGGCATTGCTTTAGGTTAATCATCTATTCCATATGGAAAAGTCTAGCAAGGAGGAGAGAGGAAATGCAAGAGCTCTGAGAGGAACAGGAGATACCAATTTGTGGGGGGTGAGGAAAGTGAAGGTTGTAGAAAGGAGAAGAGAGGAAGAGATGCCACCAGAAACAGGGGAAAGGGGACCACAAGAGAGCAGGCCATGGCCACACCAGTCATCTCCCCCTTTGTTAAGTGAAAACTCTTTAGTATGGCCTTTAACAGTGAGCTGGTTTTTCCACACATGAGAGAATCTAGCTCTTTTGTCATAATTACAAAAATACAGCAGTTCTTCCAATCTCTTTGATGCACCACACAAACCTCTCAACTGCAAGAAAAAATCCATCCCAAAAAATGACCCAAGCATCTTACCAGTACAGGGCCAGGTAATCCAGAAAAACTGTGATCATGGAAAGTGTCTCCGCCTTGTGATTTCATGTTTTATGCCTCCATTTAAAAAAAAAAAAAGTAACAATATTTCCTTAAGAGGTTTCACTTGTAAAGAACAGACTGACAATGTAAGAGCATTTCAAGCCCATCAGCTCAGAAAAACACCTGCAGTGAAGGACAACCAGGACTTCACCTGAAAATGCAGCCAGACTCCTCCTTCAGAGGATGAGTAACAGAGCTGGGGGGTTCCTGTGGGTGAACTACATAGGGTGAACATGTAGGTGTAAGCCCCAGTCAGAATGGGGTGGCTCTTGTTTGCACAGCAGAAATTAGACTTGTTTTCTGAGTGCTCCAGGTGTTACACAACACAGGCACTGAACAGTTCAGCTTTGAAAATGCCCTGGAGTGAATTAATGCTTATAATCAACTCAAGCATCTCTGTCGGTATCATGAATCATTAAAAACCTCATTTGCAACCCCAAAAGCAAAACTGTTCTCAAAGTTAAATAGAGCTCCCCAGCTACATACTTAAATGAGATAAAATTGGCAGGGATCTGGTTGATGGATGGCTCGCTTTTATCATCACCAGGAGTGATTGTTTGCTTAGGAGAGAGGCTTTGATCTTACCTCCCATTTTTAAATGCGGTAGAAATAAGCAATCTCGCAAAGAAGACATATTTCATGGAGACTTCCTGGCTCACAGCCTTCCATGTTCCATTTAATATTACGTTACTACATTTTCAAACTGTTTGGAGGTTACTTTAGTGCGATTAAACTAATTCCAGGATTGAAACACACAGCAGTTTGAGGGTTGCTAGTCGCGAGGTGCAGAGAGGGAATTTCTAAAGCATTTACCAATTTTCTCCTGGGTCCTAAGAAGAGTTTTGGGTCATGTGTATGTACGACTTTGCTTGCCCAGAGATGAAAGGACCAGCAGAATCCACGAAGCAACAAGAATTCATTTCCACATATAAGTTGCTGTGTGCATCAGACGACAGTGAGACACGAATCACTTTTACAAGATTTTGCAATGGAAGACAAGTAATTCACAGGAGTTTTAGAGACTTTATTTATGTATAAACAATTTAAACACTTTGCCATAAATTATCTTTGCCTGTCTCTAGTCTTTGCTTAGCAGCAAATTAAAATTAATATAAAAACTCAATGAACAATTCATACATGTATATTACAAAAAAGTTCTTGTACCAAAGTTCTTATTAGACTTTTTTTTTTCTTTTTTTTTTAGTGGTGACCGTAATGTGATTGTCTCAGTTTCTCGACCAAACAAACACACTAATAATTTTTAAATCTGAAACAGTGATTGTGCCTTCTGGCTGATGTATGTACAGGGTGATCTGACGTGGTGCCCATTTGCAATAGTGTAACACAATGCCCACAGCTCTACTGGAACTGATACCAACAAACTACTGAATCTAAACAGACTACACCCTGTAACTGTGTTATACTGTCCACAATGGAAATCTTCAAAGACAAACAGAGTATGAAATTTATCTGTAGTGATTTATAGCCACCATTTTGAATGTAACTTTACACTCTGCCCTCTTTGAATAAGTTAAGCTTCAGGCCAGACAAGTGGAGGGTCAGAGTGCAAGTGTGGTTTTGTTACTTTTAAATATATTTTTCCTTTCCTATTTCCAGTGCGCTCTCACTTGCATTCCATTTGTCCTCCAGTTGCTACACACAAATCACCCCAAAGTCATGTTTTAAATGCACCTGTATTTTGCTTTAAATGAAAACCTCTTGGATATTTATCAAACAAGCAGTCTGAATCATCTGTGTTTCATCAGCTGGTTAGTGAAAGTGGCCCACTTGGATTTCTTAGTTTGCTCACGTGTGAATGGAGTGAGGTAATACAATACGAGGCCTTCTTTTTGTTTTTCTTTAGACCCAGAACAAGTGGGTAATATTTCAGGGGTACTTTTTAATTTGTATGGTTGGAGTTTTCAGTCTGGCTTTAGTCCACTTCAGGATGTGGTTTTTAATCCCTTGAACAGTAGCATTTAACTCAAAAAATATGAGCTTTTTTTGCCACTTACTATCCCAGAGTAGCTCAGCCTAGTGCCCCCATTTAGGTCTTCATCTCCTTAGGAGAGGAGATAACAGTTATGACTACTGATTCATCCAGCAAAGGATGACAGCAGGTTAATTTGTTACCTCTTTCCCATTTCATTCTGTCTTAAAAACTGGATGTTGCTGCTACTGTCTGCTAGCTCTGGGTACTGCTCCACGGGCAGGACATAATATCCCTCGTAACCTTGGACCCTTCCCGTGTTCAGGAGCTGCTGCCTCTCTCCGTCTGTCCACACACGGCTGCCCTCTCGGCCGTCCCGTGCCTTCTGCTGCTCCTTGGCCCAGGCCGAGCCCAGGGCTCGCTGCCGGGCCTGCTCCAACACTCGCGCCTTCTCCTCGTCCAGCGTGTCGGGGGTGAGTCCGTAGCGGATGTTGAGCAGCAGGGTGGAATACTGAAACTCAATATTCGTAAACCTTCGAGTCCTGCCGTTGACAAGGAGCGTGGGCTGGGACACGGTGACGTTGACGCCGCTGTCCAGGACCTTCCTCCCGCTGGTCATGGCGAGGGTGACGAGGTCGCTGTCGGCCGAGCCGACCTTCACGAAGTAGTGGGTGTCCCTCCCCTCGATGCTGTAGTGCATCTTCTCCAGGTAGTGAGCACTGCTCAGGACAGAGGCGATTTTCCTGCTGTCATCCGTGGCTATGCTGGAAACACCAGTGGTCACACGGCCCTCCTTCACAGCAAACATGATTCCCTTCCCAATGATAGGAGTGGTCGTGGCGAACCAGTGACCTGCTTTTTCTCTAATACTGGCATGTAATCTTTTAGATATGACCTGTCCCTCCAGGGCCATGAAAGCCTGGTTGTGCCTTTCTGTTGTCTGCTGCACTCCTGTGATTAGCTGGGGAGAGTAAAACAAAAGAAAAAAAAAACACCAAAGAAGATACAGATCTGAACATACTCATTTCAGAGAATGATAACGATCTACGCTTTGCTTTTTTAAAGGAAAGCTGTGCAGTGAAAAATTCTGCTCTATAGAAAGACCACCCTCAGTTACTCATCCGTATACATATCCTGTTCAGAATCAGGTAAACACTCGACAAATTATTTTGCCATCCTTAATACCAAATGAAATACTTCTCATCACCCTTCATAACATATAAGTGCCAAAAATGTCAATTTTGGCAAATTATATAATGTCCAGTAAAAGAATAAAAAAAACCCAAGTCTAGCACAGTTTTAATTAGAACTGGAAACAAACAGAATCAATGTATTAAAAGGTGGCATTTAACTTCTGGACACTTTTGTCCAGAGATTTTAACTAGTACATATAATTAAAACGTTTATGAATGTAAGCTTTTTTGAAAATAGGTGAAATTTGCCTCAAAAGTACCACGGCAATTCCTGAAGAGGGGATTCAGACTCTCAAATAACTTAGGAGCCTGTGAAAGTGGTATGTTTGGGTTTATACAATAATTTCTACTGCATCACCACAAAGATGAAGTAAGCCTAGCAAAGACTAAGTTTGGAATTAGCCTAGTGCTCTTCTTAAGTTTATTAAATGGGCTGTAATTTATTATAAAGGTCAAAACCATTGTTCCCCCTTAACCTGACAATTAAGTATGAACATTGTAACTGAAGTTAACTGGAGTATCAAACAAAAGCCTCCAACTAGGAAAAATGACAAAAAATGATAAGAAATCCTCTTACAGGGTGAAGAAGAGAAAACTTTTTTACAAGTACAAGTACCAACCTAAGTTTATTGCAACACATCTGTTATTAGGATGGTTTCACCAAAGGTACAACAGATGATAAATTACCCTGACAAAGTCTCCCTTTGTCATTGCTAATCAAGTTAATCGAGTTACAACTTGTTAATCAAGGAATAACTCAATAAAAGACAAACTAATGACATTGTAATTATGATAACAACGAAGGCTGGCAAGAAAGGCATATTTTCATTAGTATAAAATCTAGCTATACTCACTTCATTTTACACTGAATTAAATACTTGGCCTTCTGCTGTAACTACAGAAGAGCCAGCAGATCTACCCACAGAGTGAGGTAAATTTATCAAAAGAAGTAACTTAATACTTCTGCCTACCTGTCCATTTTCACATGCTTGACTCTCAGACAGTTCGTATGGCGGTGACACAAAGTACATTTTTGCTCTAGGGAAACCAGGAATAATGTTGCTAAGCTGAAATCCAAACATCACCAACCAGCTTTTGACATCTAAAAATCAAAAGAAAGCAGGGAAGTGAGAAAAAAAATGTATGTAACAAATAGAGGAAATAAAAAAAATTTTGGAAATCCATCCTTAACATCCTTAATTTCAAGTAGCAACTGAAGTCACAATTAGCATTACAGTATGAAACTTTACAGAATTGTAGCAATCTACCATGAACAGGCACAGGAAATATTGCTTTAAATTTAACCTAAATACTTCATCAAGGATATACCACCTCTTTTTGCATTATAGCACATGGCTTATACAAACATTTTACAGTATGCAGTACTTGTTCCATCTCTGACACCTTCTAATGTGGCTACTGTAACCTATAACTGTATTGTAAAATGATATTTTATTAGGTTAACACTTTAAAAACATTTGCAAAGTCCTTTGGGGAAATAGATGGCTTTTCTTCTATGTCCTAGTTCTATCAGCTGTCATCGGGTCTCAGGAGGCTCCATTAAAAGCAGTGAGAAGCCAGACTTGTAAATCAGATCTCTAAATTTAGGCACCAAGAATATCCTCCCCATCCCTCCAGGGAGCTGCACAGTTGGGTTACAGCTCAGCTCTGAGGTGAGCTTTGGGAAGTTCCAGCTGTGGGTTCAACCAGGAAAACTGTGCCTTCGGATCTGTCTGAAAAAGCTAAGGAAGTAAATTAATAACAGCAATTCTCACTCAGCAGGTATTAAGAACTAATGATGTATTATAGCTCCAAATGATCTTCTTAACAAAAAAGAAAAGAGTCCATGACCCTGTTTTACATTTCTGTTTCCTGATTCATGACTATTTTTGTTTAAAAATCTCTCTTGTCTTTCCCTGTATCCAATTCTTCTTGCTGGCCTACACTGGCTCCTGATGCTGCTATTGTGGCTTCCTCCTGTGAGCTGAGCTATTGCAAAGCCAGTTTTTCCCAAAAGTCTTCTTTTCTTGGCCATTCTGACCCTAAAATAAGTAGTAAAATACTCTGTCTTTACTAAGGTGTCCGTATCTATCTCCCATCACACAGGGCCTACTGTATTTTTTTCTGTACCTTTGGACAGCACAGGGTTACTGCTCCTTCTTAAGGCTTCAATTTATTTTATAGTTAAATGGTATCTCCTGAACAATTCATTTCAGCTGCCCTAATTCCACAAAAACCAGAGGAGGACCTATATACAAAGTAGTCACTAATTTACTTAGCTAATGTGCTTTGCAGCACTGCACTTGCTACAGGAATTCCTTTTCAGCTAATCTGTGAATAAAGCAGTGTCAGGGGTTAACAGTAAGAATGGACTGTGGGGGAGATGTTTGGGGATTTTTTTGTTCTCTGTTTTTTTTAAGCTATGACAAAGGCGTCACCATCATCACTTCTTGTGCAAGATAATCTGTTTAGTCCATAAAGCATCACTGATGAAATATTTTTACAGACTACAAGGTGTGTGTTGACCCAAAACACAATTTGTCTCTCTAGATCTCCTCCAGCAGGTAGATAAATTATTTTAATGCAATTTTAAAATGTAGCAAAATACAGTAAGATGACGCTGAAAACCTAAATCAGTGGTGGATGAAAATAGGAATTTTGTTGAATTTAGGACAACAGAATTTGATCCCAAGGTAATATCAGTCATCAGTATTTTCACGCTGTCAGATAGAAATTGCACTATCTCCAAATTGCAGAGCAGCTCCAGTAGAATCTGGGATGTGTTATACCTATTAGGTCACAATGTACTAATGAAACTTGCTAAGATTTTCTTTCAAGAAAATGCACACTTTTCTTGAAATTCGAATTACTGCTAAAATTAAGATCACTCCTTTTTAAAAATTGTATCACTGCTCTAATTATTGTACACTGCATATGCAATTCTGAAAAAAAGCTTTTCCTGAAGACATATTAATTACCTTTCCTTTTAGAAAGTGCCAGCAGCCAGTTCAAGTACTGTGTGATGTTACTAAATGAAAAATTATTCCTAATTAAGAAGGGGTTACAAGTTTTACCCAATTCTAACATATGTGATCAAAACTACTTTTGTTTCTCAGCTCTACGCACTCCATAACATTTCTTAGTCTTTTAGGATGAAATAATTTTAAAAAACATCAAGGATTTTGTTTTAATGACTAAAAACTGTTTGCATATTAAAAGTTAAATGGTAAAAAGAGGTTTAATTAAATCCATTCTGGGTGCTAATTCATAATGTGCCCATGGGCTCTGTCAGTAGTTAATTCTGAAAGTAGCCCTGAAAGGAAGAGATCTGAGCAGTTCTGGCTTGTGATTCTGAACCAACCTGCCAGTGATTCCTGTAGGTGATTTCTACTTTTCTTGATATACAACTAGAATGAACTCATTTTCATGCAGTACTAGTTCAACAGGAAGAACACTATGGCTGTGCTGAAATTTAGTATTCAGCAAAACTATTTTTATTTTTTTCCCTCCATAATTCATCATGGCTTCTCATTTAGCATCCTTCATTCAGGGAAGAACAGAGCCAAAGGATCAGCACTAGCCAGCCCTTTTCATAGTACAAAGAGCAAAATGGCCTACACTTGATGGGAGGATTCAGCCAAGGGCTAGTAAGAAGAAACTAACTTTTTTTCCCAAATCAGCTACCAAACTGTAGTGTTACTTAATATAAATGTGATGAGGCCTCACCTGTTACATAATTCTTTAGATCCAGTTCATTGCTGAGAGGGTTATTACTCTTGAACATGTACAGGTTGAAAGGAGCAGGTTCTCTGCCAATTTTTTTCCACATGGTGTAATCAGGAGATGTCCAGCGCCCTGCCAGGACATCATAGTCCCTTTGGGTGAAATGCACAAGTTTGGTCAAAGGATCATACAGCCCTCCATGGAACCCAATGACCAGCTGGAAATCTGGGTTGGAGTCGTAATAGATCTCCCCGTACGCCGTGTACTGAAGCTGTTTGATCATGAGGCCGTTGATGCTGAACACGGCCAACGGAGTGCCCGTGTTATCAGAGGCCACATAATACTCTTCCCCGCTGCTACTCTCCATCGCAAAGAGGTGGCCTTGCAGGTCGTAGTACAAAGAGGTAATTTCGGAATTAGAATGATTGTAGACATGAGTTACCCTGGTTGGGTTGTGAAGATCAGCATAGAAGTACTGGAGGTGATGCCCCAGGTTGGTCTTACAGGAAGCCCTTCGGCCCAGCCCGTCGTAGCGGTACTGAACGCTCCACCCGTTGGCTTTGTTGTAAGCTCTGGTCAGCAGCCCTTTGGAGTTGTAGTCGAACACATCCGCGCCCCGCTGCCACAGGAACCCGTCGTCGTCGATCTTGTACGGGATGTCGCCCAAGCGCGTGATCCTGTCTCTCAGGTCGTAGCGCAGCGGCATCAGCCGGACGCTGTTCCCAGGATTAAGGAGGTGCAGGTTTCCGTTCAGATCGTAGCTGTAGCGCCAGGTGGGCCTGTCATTTACTGCCACGCTTTGCAGTTGCCCATCTCCATCATAATCATAGGTGTACTTGGTTGTGTTGGCATAGGGACCGAGTTTCAGCTCCCTTTTGGTCACCCTCCCCATGCTGTCGTACTGCACAGTCATCCAGTACATCAGGGACCGGAACATTTCATACTGAACCTCTTTAATCCGTCCATGGGTATCAAAGTGCTTGCTCAGTGTCATAACTGCTGTGGTGATAATTTGGTTTATATCATAATAAATAACTCCGAATTTGCCAAAATGCTCTACTTTGCCAGAAATCTCATCATAACGGTAGAGATCAACTGGGAGAGGTGTCTCACTTATTATGGGTTTGATGCTTGCGATTCGAAAGCTGTTGTCGTGATATGTATAATCAAACCTTGCATTGACCATGCCTTCTTCAGAGAACCTGTAGATTTGTTTGTCAACGAGAGGACCGATTTTCCGATAGCGAATCGTACAAGAAAATCCCCCACTTTGCAAATTCACCATTTTTAGGACGCCTGTAGTTTCATCATAGCCAAAAGTCACCGCGGTGCTGTCATAAACAATTTCAGATAGTTTGGACAGCTTTCCATACTTGTAGAAGACTTGCCTGCCAGTGCCTAAAAACGACGTTTTTAAAATCCTCCCGTCGTCGCTGTAATCAAAAATCACGGAAGCGTTGCTTTCAGGAGGGTTGTAGATATTCCTGATGTAGCCAACGGAGGTGTGGGTGGACATGCTGTGCCGGGCCACGCTGGGCATGGTGACAGCGTGGAGGCGGTCCGAGGAGTCGTACTCGAAGATGTACTGTCGCTGACTCTGGAGCAGCAACACCATGGACTAGAGGGGAAGCAAGAACAAACAGATACCAGCTTTCAGCACGTGGCCTGTGGGAGGGCAGCGAGGAAAAGTTTACTGGAGAGGCAGTAATGTTAAATGACTACAAAGAGAATCAGATACATTAGTTAGGGGCACAGAGCTGCTCAGGGATATTGTCAGATTGCCAGATGAGAGGATCTGCTTCTTGGAAATCAATATGCTGATGCTCCAGAGAAAGTGTAGGTTAGCAACCTGTGAGCTACCCTCCCTGTAGGAGGACTTTTTTTTTTTTTTTCTTTTTCTTTCTTTTTTTCTTTTTTCCTGAGGGATGCAGAGGAGTTAGATAAATGACTTGATTTATCTTTCTGCCAGCAGTTGTAATTCACAACCATTACTGTGAAATATGTGAGAAAGCAGAGAGCATCAGCTGTAGTTTGCTTAGAACAACAAGAAGGGAAAGGGAAAACAATATGCAATTTTGCAGTATTTAAGACAATTTTATGCCTAAAGGGTCTTAATTTGGCTTTCATTTAATAAGTAATGATTAAAGATGAATTACCTGTTCCAACATGAACCTTTTGTCAGCTTTAGTCATGCATTTTTGGGCTTAATTAAACACAGCTCATTGTGTTAGTTTATGCTATTTTACGACAGCCTCACTGTTGTCAGGAAAATATCAAAAGACACAAACCATGAACAAAGTATTTCTCATTAAAAATTAGTCAAATTCAGCTGACTAATTAAAAAACAAGGAATTTTGAGACCAGGTATGTAGGGATTCTTAACAGCTGGAACACATCAAATTTTAGATAGTTTGTGTGCGTGTGTTATGTGTACAGCTTAAAACGAAGCTGGGCAGTACGTTGTGTCTTTGCAGCCGATGCCAGAAGGTAAGACAGCATCACCTACGTTCTCTAGGTAGGTGTAGCTCCACACTTTCCCATCGGCAAACATGCGGGATGTGATCCTGCCTTGCTTGTCAATGTCCGTCCTCTCGCTCATGGCGCCGCGCTGGAGCCCGGCCAGGCGCCCGTTCAGGAAGTAGGACACGTTGACAGCAGCCAGGCCACTGCTGGGCAGCCACAGGAAGGGCCGGCCCAGCTGGTCGTAAATGATCCGCAGGGTGAATTTCCGGTGGTCGTCATAGATCTTCTCCGTGCGAATGTTCCGGTCGTAGTCGATGGACAGTAAATTCCTCCCGTGCACCTGCGGAAGGGGAGGAAAGGAGGCTGCACTGAGTGTGTGGTGGGCACACCATCCCTCTGGATTTACAGTGTGAAAACACAACAGAGAAATCAGTTTTGGAAAGTGTAGGATGTCTTCCTGTTAACTGGCTTTTGCTTTCTACTTCTCAGTATATTCAAATATGTGATTTTGATTTCCCATCTCCCTGCAACATGGGAGATGATATCCTACAAAGGCTTCCCTTATGGTCAGAACAGGCAGACAATCTGCACACCTAAGTGTTAAAGTACAGGGAAATTAATTATTTTGCATGGAAGTAATTTTTCTACTTCTGCCATCAATAGTTCTTTGCCTTTTCCTCTACAATCACCTTAAGAACAATAGAAAAAATTATAATTTTGTGCTTTCATTGAGGTTTAGCCACTTGGCTTCTGTAATTCCAACACCCTGCTTAGAATTCATTCATTTATTATTTTCTTCATTTACTTTCCAAATATTCAAAAGATCCTTCAGCAACCCAATCACTTGGGATGGGTTTCAATTCTTCTGTTTAAAAATCCTGATCATACAGGGTGGGAAAGATGGACTTCTAGTGTTGAAAAACAGAAGTGCTAAATAATGAGGTTAAATATTTCTTTTTTTTTTTTTTTGTTATAATTTTCATTCAAAGTCCAGCATGAAGAGTTTCAGAGGAAGATTTTTTTTTTTTGAGTAAAAGAGCAAAACAAAAGCAAAGGAGAATAAGAATGTCAAATGGAGAGGCTTCTAGTGAGAATGCTATAATGAGAGATACATAAATATATTCACTGGGGGCTAAGCCATAGAATTCAGGCTAATGCTGTAATCTGATAAAGCTTCTTAAGTAATTTAATTGTAGATGCATCATTAATAAAGTAGAAGTCTTTAAATTAGATACAATTTGAGAACAATGACTACTTAAAAAGTATTCATCAATTTCTGGGAATTTGTTCTTCAGCTTATATTTTACAGTGGCTTTGATTAAGCAACATTTTCTCTTACCCAAAATTAAACTGCACATCAAACAATATGCAAATTAACCCTGAGCCTTTCTTGAGGACATAAAAGTTATTCTGAGATATATTCACTGGCAGGGGTAAACCCAATTCCCACCCCAACCAACTCAGTAGGAAATCAGTTATACAGAAAGCACATTTAAAATTAATACAATTTTGTGTTTGTAAAGAAATAATTATTTCAAATTATTGCTCATTATCCTAATTTTCTCCATTAATAAAATTTATCTCTTTAGCAGTTTGCATTTCCTCAGTGGGCAATTACTAGAAAAAAAAGCTCTCTTCTGTAGGTTTTCCCAAAGGTTATCCCAGCAACTTCTCCTATGATTCAAAGAAAAGATAGGGTATTTTTCTTAAAACACCTTGGGGCAAAATAAATCATATTCTGCTCCCCCTTTATAATGAAAGCAAAGCCAGGGAAGCCAAACTCAACATCAGTACTTTCTCAGCTGGTTACTCTCATTTTGTAGGATCAGTCCTGATGACAGAGACATAAGAAAGCCCTTTTCATCAACAGAAGAGGGCTTTCACTTCCCAAAAACATTTAGCTATAGAATTAAGGGGTTAATGTATGACTGACAGACCCCAATTTCTTAAGGATGGGTAGATTTTCTAAAAAGAAAAAAAAGAAGTCTTTCAGAAAGATTATGAACTGAATTGTATCTTTCGGAGTTTTGTTTGTTTCTGTTTTGGCTTTTTTGTAATTTCTGAAGCTTCATAAGGCAATTGAGATTTCTGGAGTTCCTTCCCTCCATTACAGTAACTGCAACCATAATCTGCATGTAGGAAACTCTGATCCAGGTATCCTCTCTTTTCTCAAAAACATTGTAACAGTTATTAGGTTTGTTGCCACAGAAAACAAAATTAGTAGGGTTTTTTATAATGATTACACAGACAAGAGCTGTGCACACCCACAAACATCACTTGGAGATGCACACACAAACATCACCTGCTTGGATAATCCAGTAACTCCATTTGCATTTGTAAAATAAGTAAAACCAGAGAGTGTAATTGCAGTATCATATTAATTATACAGAAACCCAAACAGGCTGACTAACTCCCACTCTTCCTGGGAACAGTAATAACAGTTACAATTATCATGACTGCAGATTACCTAACAAACCCTTTCTCTTTTGTTCCCTACCCACGTGCACATCTGGTTTTCCCTCAGCTGCTGCTGAAGGGGTTTGTGTGGATGTGCCCTCTGTGCCTTGGAAAGGTCTGGCCACAAAAATCACTTTACGTGACGCTGCACCGCTACAAAAACTCTTCAGAAGGGAATCTTATCACGACTTTATCTGAAGCTACCACAAGACACTGAACGTGCGGTGCATAAAACAGCAGCAGACAGTGAGTGGGAGAGGATAGAGGTGAAGTGCAGGGCTTCCTTTCCCAGGGCAATGAAATCCGCCCGGGTGTGTGTGCAGAGGCCAACATGCATGGCTGTGACCTGCCCACAGCACGGGGGAGCACAGCTGGGGGCACGGGCAGCAGCACTATGTAAGGACTCAAGAATCATGGAATATTTTGGGTTGGGAGGGACCTTTAAAGATCACCCAGTACAACCCCTCTGCAGTGAGCAGGGACAGCTCCAACTGGAGCAGGCTGCGCAGAGTCCAGCCTGACTGTCAGTGTTTCCAGGGATGGGCCATCTACCACCTCCCTGGGCACCCTGTGCCAGTGCCTCACCACCCTCACCATAAAAGATTTCTTCCTTATAACTAGTCTAAATCTAAATTTATTTTAGGTTAAAAACACCACTCCCTGTCCTTTTAGACCCTGTTAAAAGTCTGCCCCCATCTTTATTATAAGTCCCCTTTCAGTATTGCAAAACAGGGCCAACTGCTCCTAACAGCACTAAGAGGTGAGGTACTCACCTGAGAGGGGAATCCTACAGAATGACCACCCCTTCAATAATCCTGATCCTGAGCTGGGGATCCAGAGATGGCCCCACATACTCTCTCACTTCTGCAGGTTGTACACTTGTGCCACAGCTGTCCCTGCCTGCCACTGGCTCCCCCTCAACGTTCCAAACACTTGCTCTGTTTCATTCACTAAACAATTTATAAAGATGAATTAGAATAAATGAGATGCAAATAAATTCTGTGCTTTCTCCCTCATTTTCAAATTTCATTTTCAGTCCACTCAACCTGTGATAATCTCATAGTGATTTTCATTTAAAAGAGCTAAATGGATATGTGATTATTGTTACAGGAACTAACACCAGACAATTAAATGTTGAGGTGTTGCTAGATAAAGCATTGTTTTGATTTGCATAAACATGATGCAAGAAAACCTATCTCAGGCAACGTTTCAGCTCTAAGATGTGTTTAACGTCAGCTAATTACCACAAGTACCTCTATTAAATTTTTAGTATTGAGAGTTGGGATTACAGCATTCATTTCAGGGTCCCATTTATTTTTATTTTGAACACCCAGTCAAAATGCAGAGCCAATCTGTTTTCCACTTATAACCAACTGCTGCAGGTCAACACATCAAAAATCAATTACACAGCCATGAAATTTGGTCATTAAGGATTAGTTGCTAATCTCATTCAATTTTTTGTCTAACCTTTCCCCTCTCCCCAATAAGTACATTCTGTGCATTTGTGAGAATAAGTAAAGAGTTGTTAACTCAATATGGGAAATTAGATGTTAAGCAATAGAAAATAACAAAATTTAACATCCAAGTAAATTCTTTTTGTAAATCACCATGTAATTGTTTACATATGTTGCATTTAACATATCATCTTGAGCACACAGAACTGTACTGTATCTCATGTTCAGTGATGTTGAAAGAATTACTAGAAGAATGAGGGCTTGATTGGCACTACATTTGTTTTCTCCCCAGTACCTCAAAGCCCTTCTGAAATGACACATATAAAGCAGCCAGCGAAAGTTTAGATACTGAAGGGGGAGAAAACCAGGCCAAGCACAGAATTGGATTAATCCAGCTGCAGCAGATCTTTAATTTGGCAGGGGATAGATTACATGACCTGAGTGTCTTTCTTATCCTATGCTTATGACTTTGTAATTATAGCACTTATTTTCCCATCATGCCATTTGGGAAAGGGAATAAACACAACATGCCTGTGTCAGTGAGTCTGTAATGGGATTTTACAGCAGCAGAATGCAACTGCTCAAGCTGCAGTTGTGTTTGCTCCACAGCACCAACTGGGTACAAATGGTGAGCTCTCAGACTCCCACCTTCCACTTGGTTCAGAGAGGGAACTCATTGCTCTCCCTGAAAGGAGGTGGCAAGGTGAAGGTCAGCCTCTTCTGCCAAGTCTCAAGTGAAAGGATGAGATTAAATTGCATAAGGGGAGGTTCAGATTAGATATTAGAAAAGCTTTTTTCACTGAAAGAGTGGTCAGGCATTGGAATAAGTTGCCCAGGGAAGTAGTGGAGTCACCATTTCTGGAAGTGTTCAGGAGTGGTCTGAATGTGGTACTTGGGGATGTGGTTTAGGAGTGATTGTGGTGATGCTCAGTTAACAGCTGGACTGGATGATCTTGAAAGTCTCTTCCAACCTTGATGATTCTATGATTCTGTAATATTCTGGGTATTTGTACCAATCACTTTTGCAATACTTTTAGTAACAAAGCCTGTATAGCTGATTGCAGCCTACTGAGCTCTCAAACAGAGGAAAGCATGTCATGCCAAAGACAATCCCACAGTTGTACATTTTTAACAAGTAAAAATAGGGAAGGCATGTCCTTCAAAATAAAAAAGTTAATTTTCTGCCCAAAGAGGAAAAGATCGTTATTGTAACGATAGATTGTACTTACCCTGAGCTTTCTTCCAAACACAGTCACTTTGCCTTTAATCTGTTCCTTCCTCAGACGCCATTCAATTGAGTTTAAACCATTTTCCATTGGTAGAGAAATATTACATCGTCCTATGGTGGGAGTCACAGTCCCAGCCAGGACATGAGGTTCGCTGTGAAAGCTAATGCTCATGCCATTGGCATACATCACTCTCAAAGTACCATTATTACAGAGCTGGTAGCTGTTCCTCACTTGATCTACAGCAATAATGAAAAGAAAATAATTTAGCTACTCCAGTCATAAAGAAAACATATAGCTTAATTTGATTGGGTTTTTATTGCACTCCTGTTGATGTTAAATGAAGTCAGCCTGCAATTACCATTTACGTGGTACTATGGTGGAAATTACAGATGTTACTGATTCATGTAAAGAACAGTAGTGTAACAGTGAGCCTGCAGAGAGATACTGTGTTTATTTCATTATGTTTTCCCTTCAGTCTTAATTGTGAATCAAAATGCGCAGTGATATGTGTTCAACCACGTAATTTATTTCTGGTATGAACAAAAACTCCTGAAAACTGAACTGCTGGATAAACAACAAACCATTAAACTCCAGGACAAAAAGAAAAATATTACTGGACTCTTTATGGGTAGGAAGAAGTGAGTGCCTCTTCTTTCCATCTGTTTAAAAACTGTCTCCAAGCAGAGGCTTTGTGCAGAATTACAGTTTGGCTTTGAATCCTCAAGGTGTGAGGCTCCAGCAGTGCAAGCTGGCAGCCACAGTCCTTCACTCGCCTGCCTTCCCACCAGAACCACGGTGGCCTGATGGGCACACCTGGCTGTCAGAAAAAAGTTACAGCAATAATCCTCTGCTTCCAAGGCCATGTGGTTCTCCAGCTGTTTGACACAACCAAGTCCATTCTCAGCCAGGGTGGAATGCTACAGTGTGCAGCTGTCAGCAGAGCATCAATATTTGCCTGACAGAAGGACAGCATCTACGTAATTAATCATCTGGTATAAGAGAAATAAAGTCTTTGTAACCAGACCTGTCATGGTATAATAGTCTATAAATGTTGACATTTATGTCAGGAGGAGACTATTGTTTGATGATGGTATTCTCATTCCAGTGATATTACATCTTAATTAAAAAGCCCCATCACTCACCAAATTCCTTTCAGTCTATCTTTGATAACTGACTGGTTTTGCTCCATCAGATACAATGCCTGGGTGGTGCTGGAAAGCTCTACACAAAGACTGAACCCTTGTGCTGCTGCTGTCTCCTGCCACACTTGGGCTGTAACACTGCACTTCAAAGTGATCACCCCCTGCCCTGATTGTTCTACACTGTAATTAAGGGCAGTGTACAAATTTGGAAGATTTCACTTCTCATAGCAGGAGGATCCCTGAGCCTCTCCAGAAGGATCTCTTCCCAGGCAGCCCACATCCAGCAGTCAGCCTGCATCTCTGTGGCACTCAAGTCAGACCCAATTTTCCAATGAAATACAGAGAAACATGTGAGTGGGTAAAGTGACCCTGACCCAAGAGGCAGTGCCAGGACTAACTTTCCCCAGTAGATGGTGACCTACATACTTGACACAAAGCATGGCTGTGAAATGTCTCTTACCTGTCATTTTAGGAATAAACTTTATGGGAGCCTTTCTTGCAAAACCTTACACAATTTTCCCCCTGCTCATAAGTGTCCTAATGGCACAAATCTTTTTCTCAAGCTGTGTGCGTGGTTAGGAGGTGTGCTGAGAAGTGTGCTTTGGTACCTTGAACAACTGTATAGGAAGCCTCCACAGAGGAGAGATTTGTGATGACCGTGACATCGTCATCCCGATTAGAATTCTCAATGTCGATGGTAATAGACTTTTCCATCTCTCGATGAAGGCTAGTTACCACTCCAGTGGGACGTGTTACATTGGTCAGACGCCCTTCATGATCATAGCTAATAGAAAAGTTAGTGAGAGCAAGAAAGCATGAGGATATATGTTCATTTCAATACCCAATGTATTAATAATGCACCACATTTGTGCAAAAAAACCCCCAGAATGAAACAGGTTTTCAAGAACATCCTGGGCATATCTATTTCTCTGTTCTTGAAAGAGTCTATAATGATGAAATAATATATTTTTAGAGATACTGATCTCAATTACATGGGTCCAAATCCAGGCTAGCATATTTTAAATTATTACATTAATTAAATTATTATGGATATACAGAGTGGTATTTGGCTCAAACAATTATAATTAGTAAATTAAGCTGCTTTTTAGTAGTTGCATTTCACTTGATGGAAGTGGACTTCTGGTGGACACTACAATATACAATTACATACACTACATATTTGCAATTAAATACTTAGTGGAAACTAAGTATGGTCTTTAATGACATATCAAGGAATAAACTTGCCATACAGGATTAAAAAAAGACATCAGCTTGAGAACATAATTTCATTTTGATCTTATCTGTGGTATTGAACTGCATTTTGGGGTCAGTGTTTTGGCTCATAGAGATGAAAGATGAAAAGCACAAGATAGGTAGGAGTTTCACAAAGGGCAGCAGTCAGCACTCAGAATAGACCTTAGAAGATGAGTTAAGTGCTCCAGAGGCATAAAGATTAAAAAAAATAAATAAAATAAAAAGGGCTGCTCTCCATGAGTTTATTGAGTTTAATTTATTTAGAGGTATAAAGCCTGAGGAGGGGGGAAAGAAGGAATGCTGCTGGAAACCAAATCATACCATTTCTCCCTTTCCTCTAGTATGCTCTATAATTGTGTGCATACATATTATAGAGAAGCAATTCCTTGGATCATAAGGGCAAGAAATGGGGACCTGAAACAAAATCAGCATTCCAGGCTGCCACTCTGCTTGCTGCAATTCTCTACTCGTGCAAGAGTCTCTCACCAAAGCGCACAGAAAGGCAAGAAAAAATGTCCTGTGTAGATAAAAGGAAAAGTTTAGGTGGAGATTGAAACCAACTGCTCATCCTTGGAATGTAGAAATCCAGGGAGCGGGAAGCCTGGAAGAGAACTGGTAAATCCATTGCATTGCCTGAGAGTAACAGAAGAGGAGAGGAGCACATTTAGTACCATGGAGCTCGCTCACTTCTTTGTACGTCACGGTTAGCTGGAAAGATGAAAAGAAATCAGTGCTTTCAACACGGCTTTGCAATGAAATCATTCACAAACCTCAAACTGTACCACCTGAACTGTTCAGCACATCTCCAAAATTGACACTCAGACTGGCCCCTCAATAAACACAAATAAAAAAATATGAATTTTCAAATCCACTGCAAATGGTTGCACCCATTCAACTGAAAATTGGGGAGGAAGGAAAAAAAAAAAATCACCTGTGGAGCAACAAGCCTTACCAGAACCAATGGGAGTATTAGGCAAAGAAGGAAATCAATAAAACAAAGCATCATGTGACCTAAAAGGGACCAATAATACATTGTGTTCATTTAAGCAGTTTAGGATCAAAGCAAGATTAAGCAGCATGATTTTTCTCAATAAAAGTGAGAAGTTTCTCTCCACATATACATATATATTTATATATAAATACTTTTACCATATCAGCTAGATACTGATATCAGCATATCAGCAAGATACTGGATAAAAGATAATATGTTGAGATAATCTATGAAAGGGTTAAGTCTTTATAAGAGTCTTCAGAAAACTATATTGAAAAGTACTCAAAAAGTAGAGATGAGGGAAAAACTTGATCCAACCAAGCATCCATCTAAATGGAACCAAGGAAAAAGTATAAAAAATGGACAGTTTCAAAAAACTCAAAGGTTAATAATGAGATGCTCCCTAAGAGTCTGTATGTGACATGTTTAGTGAAGACCAGAGCGATGAAGAGAACACTAAGATGTCAAATATTACAGGACAGACAATAGGATTCTGTGTGATTCTGTGATGTTGTTCAGGACAAACGAGAGAAGTCCATGAGCAGCTTCCGTGTGACTGTGCAGCGCGTGGTGAACTTCCAGAAAAATGATTGGTGAAATTCCCCATCAGCAAATATATTTTAGGCAATGCAAATGAGACATTAATTTAAACTCTTCATTCACATTGCTGGGTTTTTAATTAACCTAGGAAAAATTCCTGGGGATTGCTGTGGGCTACTCACTGGAAATCTCTGTTCAAAGTGCAAGGGCAGTCTAAAAAGTAAATATGGATGTGGATGTACAGAGACTGAAACAGGCAAATGAAAATATTCCAGTGCTATTTCAAGAAACCAGGGTTTTGCCCCTGCCATGGGGCATGTTTCCCAGCACTGGTCACAGCTATTAAATCAGCAACAGCAGAGATTAAATGGGTTTATAAGCAAGTGATAGACACACTCAATACAAAGAAAAGTACTCTCCATGAACATCTGCAGAACATTTAGTTTACGAGCTAGATATACAAACAATTCACTGCTTAAATGACAGATACACACTGTGACACAAATGTATAAAAAAGGCATTTCTACTTTGGCAATTGCATCAATAAAATCCTATTTAAAAAATACCTTAAAGGTAAAAAATTTAAAATTAATAAAACAGAAACCTTTTGTGCACTACAAAATTTAAGTGAGATATTTTTGAAGGTTGTGGTTTGTTGTTCTTTTTTTTTAATTTATGTATTATGTGAGAGCAAGCACTCAGTAGAATACAACATCTAGACATTAATCTGAATAATAAGAATAAACTATATAGGAATGAAATGGTTATATTCCTTTCTTCTTCATGTCCTGAACCTGATCCTAATGAAAAGAAAATTTGCAATGGAAAAAAACCTAGTTAACCTGGGACTTCTTGGTATCTTTATCAGAAGCACTCACTACCTATGACCTGCTATGACACAGCATCAGGCTGGATGAACCAGATCTGATAAGGGCAACCTTTATATCTTCAAATGAGGTGGGCTTTGGGTACAGTGAAATTCCTGAGCTTTTGTTACTGACTTCATTTTAGAGTAAGGTTTCATTCCAAGTTTTTCTGCTTATAAAATTACAAGGGGACGAAACCTTTCTTAATGCCAATATCTTAAAAAGCAACAGCAACCCCTTGTGCCAGCTGCCAACTGCCCAACACATGGT
>JAWWLV010000030.1:4307467-4391263 GCA_035041135.1 Platyrinchus mystaceus
GGTATCTTTATCAGAAGCACTCACTACCTATGACCTGCTATGACACAGCATCAGGCTGGATGAACCAGATCTGATAAAGGCAACCTTTATATCTTCAAATGAGGTGGGTTTTGGGTACAGTGAAATTCCTGAGCTTTTGTTACTGACTTCATTTTAGAGTAAGCTTTCATTCCAAGTTTTTCTGCTTATAAAATTACAAAGGGGAGGAAACCTTTCTTAATGCCAATATCTTATAAAATTACAAAGGGGAGGAAACCTTTCTTAATGCCAATATCTTAAAAAGCAACAGCAACCCCTTGTGCCAGCTGCCAACTGCCCAACACATGGTGGCTAATTGCCACCAAGTGTCCCCCAGAAGGAAAAAGCTTCCCAGGACTGCTCTGGGTGTCCCCAGGCACCAGGGCAGGCACAGAGGTGTTGGCTGACTCTGCCAGCCAAGGGGCTCCGAGCCTTCCAGAGCCATCCCATGGGTGCTGGGCCACCCAACAC
This sequence comes from Platyrinchus mystaceus, assembly GCA_035041135.1. Classification (NCBI taxonomy): domain Eukaryota; kingdom Metazoa; phylum Chordata; class Aves; order Passeriformes; family Tyrannidae; genus Platyrinchus; species Platyrinchus mystaceus. The sequence goes on from JAWWLV010000030.1 coordinate 4,307,957, forward strand.
ACTTACAGCTCAACTGTGGGACACGGCTGAGCACTTGTCACCTTCTCTGGCAGCTACAAACACCTGACCTGTGCATCCCTTCAGTGAGCTGTGACAGTGCCCTGAAGGCTGCTCTCCCATGCCCAGTATTATGGCACCTCTCTACCTCAGGCAATTTTTACTCTGGCATCCTGACCTCTGAGGTTTGAGCTGCTCCACAGGAGCAGCCAGGACAGAGCCACATCCAGCACTCCAGAAAGGAGGAACAGAAAGGAGGAACAGAGCTGGGCAAGGCACAGACCCACATACATTTACATACATCCCCATTTTCTCGCCCTCATAAAAGCTGATCTAAGAAGAAAACTGCAGCCTTCTCTTCGGATGCTCCCTAGACCAAGTGGAATCCCCCTGGGAACCGCTTCAAAGATCTGTGCCTCATGCCCAAACCAAGCTTAAATTAGCCCATGTGAGCCTGCTGGTAGCTGTTCTATTATTGAAGAGCCTTGCCTATTCCTACTGCAAATGAGCTGCCTGCACACACACAGGTGCTATCTATAGAATATACATATGGAGTGTGTATATACACACACAAAACCACTTTGTGGCTGCATTTCTCTGCATATACAAATGCATACCTACACGAACTGCACAAATTTAATTCTGAGAGCATTTCTGTGGTAAAGTTTCACATAAATGAAAGGAATATACCCAATAGGATAGCACAGCACTTCAACACCTGGTTGATATACATGCACTGAAATAAATTTTTCATAGGAACTTTAGTTCATGTAGTATTTTACTACTTAGAAGACTTTTGTTCTTTTCTAGTTCTGCTGCTGTATTAACAATTTTGGGTACTGATTATCTATGTATGAATGCAGGAATGTAATGGCAGAGAAAGCTATTCTGTTGTCCTTCTAAACTCTCATTAACTAAATATATCTTTCATCTTCAATTGATATTAACTTACAGCTACCAAAATAAATTGCAGAATGATGAATACAGAATTTTCCCTTAGGAGCTGCTTTGAAGAACAAACAGAAACCAGTATGGAGTGACTGTGGACTGTGATTGTTTAGGTTTGTAAATCTGCTTTAAATAATGTCTACATGGTCTTCTCATCTGGGGGCTTTATGCTTATGAGAATGTAAGTACAAATCTGGGAGGAAGTAAGTTATTTCTGCTGCCTCATCAAACTTACTAATTATCTAATACAGTACCTCAGGCTGTACTATTTAGACCTAAATATGGTACTTAACTTCCACTGACCTGAGGCAAAGGTTGCACATTTCTACTTATTTGATCTTGGAAAAAAATTTGCAGCACTATATATACATTAAATGATATTTTCAGCTGATCTCAGTAAGACATCAAAGCCCCTATCTTCTAGATTTCCTTAGGACTCATAACGCAATTTTTCTAATACATCATATTAAATTACTACTTGGTGTGATTCTCAGACACTAGTTGTACCAGTTTTATAACTGGTAACTTTCTGATGGCCTTTTTTAATGTTTCATTGATTTTCATGTCGAGTTTTAAATTACTTTGCTATTTAGTTTTATACAATTAATTACTGGTGTTTTGAGAAATAGCTAATTTATATGACTGAATCTTGAGCCACCTAATGAGGAAAAAACAATGAAAAAACCTACCCAGAAGGGCATTCACATCTCATCAGCAATAATATGGAATTTTATTCTGCCTAGTCCAGTGAGCTTGTAATCAGCAGGTTATGTGACCTTGATGTGGTCACATAACCAGACTACTTTTGTAACAAATTTGTGGTAAAGGAATAATCTTTGCAAAATATTAAGGAAAAAATCCACTCCACATCTCTAAGCCCAGCCTAGCCGAGGAATCAGTGGTTTGGTGTGCAGGGCCCCACGAGAGGGCACTGCTTTCCTTCACACGGGAAAGCCAAATGCAGCACGGACAAAGTACCGATGTGCAGTGCTGATTTAGAGATGTTCTGAGCAGATTGAATACAGTCCTTTTTATTCCTGCATTACTTGTGTTATCTCTAAACAGAGAGAGAGTGGTGGCCAAGCTGAATGCATTAATAAACTAAAAGAGATGTGTGTCATTGCTAGTCTGTAACCTTGAAAATCAGCCTGCCATTTAAAATGAAATATAAAGCCCTATTCATATTTTCTATTCACTATTTTGAGGAATGATATTTATTAATCGTTAATTAACTATATAAAATGATACATGGTATCAGGCTTGCCATACTTAAAAGCTAAATATATTTTTTCAATATATCATTTAGCTTTTATTTTTAAAATTGTTTTACTGAAAAAATATAAGACTACTAAGAATAAGATAAATATTAATAAAAATCTGACTAGTTTTTCTAGTTTTTTAATATACTTTTGAACTTCATCTCTTCAGATGAATTTCATTTAAAGAGGAAGTTCTGTCTATTTAATCTATACGCTCATGAACACCAGTGTGCTTTTGGTTTATCTACAAATTATGGAAGTTACACCAGGGGTCTGACAGATAGCTGGGGATCTAATTTCCTCGCTTGTCTCAAGAATGAACAATCAGTGAAGTTAATCAACATTTTAACAACCATAAGTAATATATGAGTCTGAACAGAAAGACAGATAATTTGAGTTCCAGAAGAAGCTGCAGCGTGAGGGTTCCTAGAGAGAGGCAGCTCAGTGGGAGCCGCAGAGAGCTGGGGGTTGCTACGGCTGTGCACTTTGGAGCCGTGGTGACAACTAAGAGCAAGGTAACTAACGTGGTGTTCTGGGCGTGGCACACAGTCCTTCATGCTGGAGGTGGATGAGCTGCCCTGAACTCTAACCCCGGGCAGGGATTTAGGTGGATCAGTACCCACCCAAAGGACCCGGCACAACTGAGGCATTCAAGAAGCCACTTAACCATTTCCAGCATCAAACTAGACTGAGGTGCAATGGCCTTATTCAGCATCAGTGAAAAACCTACAACAAATTTCAGCAGGGTCAGTTTAGGGCCTAAACACTACCATTTGAAAAATAAATGTATGCTTAATATATCCAAAAACATTCTTACTCATAAAATGTTGTCCATCCTGTTTCATCACTCTTCGTTGCTAAGAGACCACTGTTTCCATTATATGTCATTAATCCGAGCTCCAGGGTCTGTGTTGAGACTAGCTTGAGTCCACCATTAGTGCCAACAGCCAGCGTGACAATCTGATTATCCGGCATCAGTAAATGGCGGGGCATCCCACTGGCATCCCGACGGACCTTCAAGGAGTTGCCATTGTTGTCCATCACCTCCGTGACATCGTTATCGCTGCTATAGGTGAAATTGTACAAGTACTCCCCGGTAACAAGGCTGAGAGTGTACTGGTGAATCCCATCAGCATTGAAGACATACAGCTCCTGTTCTCCTGGAGATGCAGCTTCATATTGGTTAAAGGAATTAAGAATGGGCCTGTTTTTACTGACAGCCCTAATGCGGATATTTCCGAGATCAGCTATGTAGATGGTACCATCTGGGGCCACAGCTAAGGAAGATGGTGAATTTAAGATGGCATCAGTGGCATACCCATCATCCCCAGCATAGCAATTACAGTTGACATCATTTTTGCAATCACAGTCTGAAGCTGCCCCTGCAAGAAGGCATATTTCTCCATTGGTAGTTACCTGGCGGAGCCGATTAATTTTTTTTTCATCTGTCTCACTGATGTAAAGAACTCCTGTGTGTGAGATGGCAATGGCACTGGCTGATTCAAGTGCAGAATGAATAGCCAGTTTGCTAAGAGAGTAGTCTATACCAGGAACCTGGCAGTGCATGGGGCGTCCAGCAATAATGCTAACTTGATGGTTTTCTGTGATCCGTAAAATAACATTGTTCTCTAGGACATAAAGGGAGTTGTCCATGGGATTGACAGCGAGATCAGTAGGCCACTCCAGCCGTACCTATGAGTTGCACAAATTATCACTGTAAAACTCGTAACTGAAAAGTACACTTCCAGTGTTTAAAATTCCATGTGTAACAACATCAAATTAGTGAGGGGTTTATCAGCGTAAATCATGAAACCGAGTCATGAACGACAACTATTTCAAACAATGATTTTGTTTTTCAGAAATATTAAAGCTACGTGCGGTCGTAACTTTGGCTAATTGTGTTTCTGTGCAAAGAATGAATGCTACATTGTGGAAGCTCTACAATAATTACAGAATAACAGGCAATTAAGACAATAACTCCCATTATCTCAACCTTATTTCTCTACAGTTGCATAAATAACCTGTGTTAGCCACAGTAAAAAGGATGGTTCACTCATTTCAGTAACGAATCAAATATGCTATCATCTTGTGGTGCATAATGTATTTCTTAAGTGGCCAGGCAGTCATCCAAAATAGATGCCCATCTCTTCTAAGGCAGAGAAGGAAATAAATACAGTAAGAGTCTACCTGGGTGACATCCATGCTGGAATCACAGCTGAGAGGCCGAACAGCAGTTAGGTCATTGGAGCCCAGCAGGGTTGATATAATTCCATTCTGATCCACTTTTCTAATCATAGTGGCATCAACAAAATACATGAGTCCATACTTATCCACTGCAATTCCTGCAAACAAAAAACCCAGGCATCAGTGCAGCAGTGAGGCTTCTGGCTTCAAGGCTGGCTCTGTCTTATTGACAAGTCTACAAGATGGTGACATTTGTTCACTTCCCCCATTCTTTCCTCCCTCCCAACCTGAGCACAGGTCCTGGAACCCTCCAAGAACCCACAGTTCTGCCAAACAAATGGCATCAAGCAGGTTTATCCATTAGGGCTTTAAATAAAACCGCAGAAATTCCCAAACATGCCAAAGAGCAAGCAGAATGCATCAGCTATTTCTAGATTCAAACTCTGTACGATATATTACATAAATTCAATTAAAAAAACTTCCTCCTAAGTTTTGTTCTCTGAAATTTGAGGCATTGCTTTCTTCACCAGAAGGATCCAATGAGGACAAAGAATTTTTAGAAATACTTTAAAGTTCCTTTAAAACTTTTTAAAAACTAGGAGGGCATTTTATTATTTCTGGGATGCTTTTTTTTATTCTTTTGACCTGTTGCAGTAAAAATACAGGAAGAACATCTGGTGTTTCCAGATGAAGACACAGGGGTTGCCAGCCTAGAAAAAAAAAAGGGAAGGTTCAATGCCTGTCACATTGGGAGTCCTTAGAGAGGAAAGGCACAGAATGAAAGGGTGCTCCCTTGCAGGAACAGACGGATGCTGCTGCCGGTTGGGAAGGAGGGCAGCCTTTTTCTCACTTGCCTTTCCTGCTTTGATTTGGTGCACTGCCTTGTCCGTTTCTCGGGCTGAAAATAAAATATTGATCTAAAAATTCTGGCTTCAAATGGTTGCAGCGCTCATCCTATTGGGCAGTGAGAGAAGATACAGCTTCGTCTTCTTAACTTCTACATGTTAACTGAAACCGCTTCCTATACAAAGAGACAGGACCTTCCATTTTTATATACTTTTATGATCATCTAGTTATTTTCAACCACTGAAAAAAAAATCAAAGATGTTTGAAACACCTGGCAGTACACCTGATTAATTCATCCTTACAATTAAGATGAAACAACAGAGAGAAAAAGCCTTAAAAAGAAACACATCCCCAAATCTCTAGATCATCTTGAAAACTTTTTGTTGAAAATAAGAAACTGGAAAGGCCAAAAAAATCCTTTTTTTTTTTTTCTTTCTCTAACCCTGAAGAAAGAGGAGATACATTGAATAAAAACTCAGAGAAAAGCCACATCAGGCAGTTTTTCCTCCCCAAAGACTGTATCTCAAACAGTAATTTGTTTCCTGGTTTACACGCTTGCTTCTTGGAGTGAGTGGTACCCTGCTAATTTGTGTTCTGTTCTCCTTTTGCAGCACTCAGTGTTGGGGTAATAAAGTTTGCTTTAACTAAACAAAGCACGAGCACTTGCCAATCCACTGTAATTAAAGCCCAGAATAAAAATCACCGAGCAAGGAGTGATTTAATTGCCAGACAATTATTTCCACATCCAGCCCAGCCGCACGCAGTCGTTTTCTCCAGCTCCTTTTCCTACTTTACCTCGAGGGCTCATTAGGGTTGCGTCCACTGCCTTCCCTCCATCCCCACATCTGGCTTCATCAAAGGGCAGGCACTGCTCTCCTGTCCCTGCCACCACTTCAGAGTTACCCGCGAGGTCTTTTGTGCCTGTGAGGGACTTGACTCTGTATATCCGTCGACTATTGGTGTCCGACACGTAGAGTGAGCCTGAAACAGGGTCCACGGCCAGATAGTATTTATGAGCGGGATTGTTGCTTTAGAGAGAAAGAAAGCATAGAACAGAAACAGCTGAGCAGTCTAGAAACTTCACAGGCTTTCAGAGCTTGGGTGCTCATCAGGCACAAAAAGATCTGGAAAGAAAGTCTGACACCTTCATACAGAGCTGAGGTCTGAGGGACCACTGTCTGAGGACCTAACTTGATTAGGGCCTGGTCAGTGTTCAGAGGAGTTGTCATTTTAAATCTCACTCATCCTTCTACACTGAGCCTTGCACAGCAGAGCCCAGTAAGCCAGAGCTGCACAGCAGTCTTGATCTCTTTAGCCTTTTAGATCTGCTCCAGGTCAATTCTCTTCAGCTTACCTGTTCCCCCCCTCCCCGCTACCTTGTTTAACTTCCTTTGGAAGCAGAAGTCACAGGAGTAAGATCAAAGAATCAGCTTCTGAGTTACTTAGATTACGCCACAAGATTTGTGAGGTCTTGTATAAATGGGAGGCAGAGGCATAACAAATTTATTCCTAAAGCAAATTTGTTCTCATTCATTCTTATCAAGAATCTCATTTACGGCAGATGAAGTTGGTTATATAACTAAAACCAGAGACCCCAAGTGTCTGACTTTAACTCCAAACCTTCTGTTATCGGGGAACTGGTCCTCAGTTTGTGATTAGAATGGGCACTCATATGGAAAGCTACTTCTCTTCTGAAATATATGTTTTTTGACAGCTTGTCACATTTTGGAACTACTTTAGCAAATCTTCCGAAAATTGAGAAATGTCAATCTTCGCAATATATATATATACATTCACACACACAGAACTGCAGTGCAGAAATATTTTCAAAACCTTGCCTGGCTGGTTTAACTCAATTTAGTTGGGTTTAAGCGTGATGTGAATTTTCCAGCCTTTGGAGCCTATGGGTGAGCATAAATAAGGTCAATGGTGGTTTCAAAGCATAGAAGACAAATGGAAGACAGGAAGAAAAAAATAAAATGGAGGTTACTTACCAGTAACCAGAGAGATTTGCCTCCAAATATCCACACTCCTAGTTTCATGTGGCAAAAGTGCCCATCTCCAAGAGTGAGGATACACAGAGGTTAAGTTATGATGGACATAAGCCATTTCTTGATCAGACTTGCTCAAACTAATAAGGCCACTTGTGGCAGATGGATCATCGGCACACAAAGATAACTGTGGTCATGTGGTCATGACCAGATTTGGAGGAATGAGGAGGCCCCAAAATATCACTTTCTACAGTCATTTTCCTCTATGCCAGTCTTTGATATGCCATGATTTTAGGTCAATAAGAGTTTGTTCTAAAACCGCAGAAGGTAGGAAGGAGATGCGTTTGATAGCAATTCAGTAGGCAGAGGCAATACCATCTGCTGAAGTCTAGGAGTGTAGAAATTAGAGATGAAGAAATATAGTAAATAAAAAATACTTGGCAGGTTTATTTCATGCATGGATCTCAAAGTACTTTAAAAAGATGGGTATTGCACCCATTTTACAGAGGAGGAAACTGAGGCACAGAGAGGTTAAGTGGTGTAGACAAAGTTATGCAGGGAGACTAGTGACATGCTTGAGATTAGAGCACAATCTCATTATTCCCCAAGTTCCTCTCCTTATCTTCAGCAGCAGACTGCACCTCTTCACTACACTCTTATCACATTCCTCCAAAATAATGTTCAACTTTCTTTGCCAAATAGAAAAAGCGTTCTTTCCACTTAGGAGATTCCTCCAGTCTCTCAAGTATCTGAGCCATACAAACATCTACACATTTGCCATTGTTTTGAAATTAATTCTGCTCTCTTCTCCCGCCACGCTGCCCCCTGGCACTGAAGAACACATTCTGTCATGACACTGGTGTTCCATACTTCACAAATACACCCAAACTTAGCTCAAGGCTGGTGCCTTTTGTGTGGCCCTTCTAAAACAAGGCACGCCCACCCACCTTGGCCAAATGGGGGACCTGAGGCAGGCACAGACTGGAGCTGAGCACAGACTGGAGCTGGGCACAGATACGAGGCAGGGCCCTTGCTGGTCTCAGCAGTGAGAGCTGCTGACACAGTGCCCAGAGGAGCTGAGCTGCTGCTGGACACAGACCATCAGCCATCCCACAGGAATGGAAGGGTCTCTCCTTTTTGGACATGATTTTGTCAGTGTGTGTCTGCCTCCCTTCTGCCCTCAGCTACCCCCAGGTGTGTCCCACTGCTACCAGGATGGGATAAGGGATGAGTTAGAGTGAAGAGCAATGGCAGAACATGGGCTTATCTCCCTCTCTCCTGCAGTCCCTGCCTTTCTCCTTTGGAATCTCCCTCCCCCAGGGCAGCTGTTCCAGGGAGTCAGTCATGAGCTTTGGATCCAGATCAGGGAGTGGCTTACTGGAGCTGCAGACCTCCTGCACACCCTTCCCCTCCTTCCTGAGCCCTGTAAGTGAACAGATAGTAGAACACTTTCCATGCAAATTTTTGAGGGACTTTGGCAGAAAACAACTGCTGGAACGTGACATGCACTCACTGTGTCCCCAAAGGATTGATGAGACTATTGCCTCAAAAGAGGATGTGTTTTATAACTGAGTAGTCAATATGTCCCAAACTGGCACCTGAGCAATTAAAGACCTCTTTTCCCCGCGTCACTGTAATCTTTAATTTGAATTATACGAGGCCAAAGGTTGTACCTTGTTTTAAAAGATTTTCCACGGCATTCAGCACTTCTCAGAGGCCTCTGCTAATAATGTCTCTGCCTCCATGCCCTCCTGAGTGAATACAGTGGTTACCAGCACCTGCAGTCTCACTCTGCTCTGTGAGGCAGCCTGTGCCTGGCAGCAAGTGCCAGCAGGACCAGCTTATCCTCCCTGTTTTTCTCATAGGTGCATCGAATTCACAACAGTGCAACAACAGCTTTTCTTTAACCAAAAAGAGAAGCTGCCCAGAGCAAATCTCTAAGCACCTGAAAAAGGAACTAAGCTTTGTTGAAGCAAACGAGGAACCTCCAGCACCACCAATAATCATTAGCAAATTGTGAATGAATTCATCCAGACAAGAATATTTAGGGGTGTTACACTTGCTATACCAAAATACACTGTTAAGGGGAAATAATACTATTTAGCCCAGACCATCTATTGCATCAACTTGTATTACATAAATGGAAAGTATGGTTTTAAAAGGGTGATGCACAGGACACCATGGAATAGTTTACAACAGCTCTTGTTCTTGCCCTTGATTTTCTCCAGGATCAACTTCCTCCCTGTCCTACATGTGGCATGGAAGGAGGTTTCCTAAGCTGCTGCCATCCAGAATACCTAGTGCTGAGGTGAGACAATGAAAAATTGCTTCTCCTAACATCCAGAAAGGTTATGCCTCCCTCCTGAATCTTACAATGACTGCTCCTAGTGGTTGAATACAGCCAGCCCCACAGGTTGACTAACTATTAAATGTGTTTGACAAATGAAATATAAACTAAATTATGGCAAAGGACAGCAGGTTCAAAAAATCATTAATGACCAGAAAATGAGTTTTTGACCTATATGCAGTCATTAGTGCTTTTGTGAACCTCTCTGGCATTTGTGAAAATGCTGTTGTAGTTTACCTTGACTATTTAGACCAATTATAGACAGCAGGGAGAGGTGTTTATCTACAAGTTAGCTCGGGGTTCATTATACTTGCATTCTACTAGAAATTTGTAATTACTGTCAGAACTTATTTGGTTGCTTTTTGACTGCATTTCATAATTGCTAATGCTTAGCATATTCATAACACACAATTAGCACATAAAAATGTTTCTATATATGGTACATGAAGAACATAACATTACACAAGAAGCACAACACAAAAAGCAAACACAATGAAGCAAACAAACCATATCAAATTATATGGGAAAGAGCTCATGTCTTACCTATGTTTAAACTCTTTATTTCTTTATAGAAAGGAAACAGAAGAAAAAAGAACAAACAGTTAGCTGAAGAATAGATGGTAAAGCAAACATAGTATTTGTTTTATTTTACAAAAGGACACAGGAGAAGATATCTCTTTTCAGCACTAGCCTTGGCTTAGTTTACAGATGAAGAGTGACTGGGAGGGATAGAGTTCTCTAGTAGGATACCCCTGCCCCCACCCCCACCCCTCACATACAGGAAACTTTCTGGACCATTGAAGGAGTTTTCACTTGGAAATATTGTGGGCTGGGAGTGAGAGAAATGGGCAGTTTTCTGAATACCGAGCTGGGCAGGGAGAAGCACCTAGCTCAGGATGTTACCTGCCAGTTGGACGTAAACTCTCTAGTCCAAATAGTTTTCCAACAGGCTATTTCTAAACAAATTTCTACTAGGCAGTTTGTTTTCCTCTCCTTCCAGTCACTAAAATAATTGCTTAAAGCAAGTTGGATGCTCCTTGGTGTCTGTTTAAGCCTATCAAAGCAAATGTCAGGGTGAAAAAAACCCCTCATAACTGAGCAGTAGGGTACTGTACAACGGGGGATAAACAGCATTAACTGATCCACAGTTTACTGCCCAGACACAAAGCCAAGGGAAAAGTGTCCTCTGCTTCCCAGAGGAAATTAATACATTCTCCACACCACAGTGTTTCACTGTGTTGATGTAATTTCCATTTAGGAATATCCACTGAAGGAAACAAAGAGGTACATGACTCCCGAGCTGCAGCACTCGAGGCACAGCCCCCAACTTGTAGTACCAGTGTTAAGTGGGACGTGCAGCACTTGAGTCAAAATCCCTATTTGCCATTCCAATCAGGCACCTTCATAAAGGACAGTGCGAAGCAAAAATGCACACTGGGATATTCTGACTTACAAAGTTACTCAAGAGTTATATTGGTTTATGTGAAACCAAAATTACATCAGTTGTGAAATCTAAATAAAGTGATTTATTTGGTTTGTAATACTTGTGGACATGCTATTGCAATGTTATCCAAGCTACTTGATACAAGCTGAAGACTCTGCTCTTGTTCATACTTAAATGGCTCAAATCTTCAAACTCTTACTTGTGTAACTCATATAGACTTTAAGATGAGCAATGAATCACAATTACTGCTATAGATGATATTTGCTGGAATGGATCTTAATTCCCTTTAGAGGAACAGGGGGCAAAAGACATCATAATGTAATATAAAACCTGTAAATCCTAAAAATCTGTCAAGTCCTTTGTGACTGTCCAACAGCATTCACCATACAGTAGCTTCACTGTTCCTTGCTAAGAGTTCTAACAGAAGCTAAAGAAACTACGCTGTGGAAAACAGTTTCATAAAGGAGAGAGTGGACAACAGCAGATTAAGAAGTCCATCTTCTGTCTCTTTACTGATGTTCTTTCCCATTTTCCCTCTCACATGATGAAAACTGAAGTTCCCTCTCAGTCTCTCTCTCATAGAAAGAGAGTAAAATACTCAGACTGATACTGTTGTAAACTTTGAGGCAACATTTTCAAACATCAGGTGTGCTACTATGCTTTGCCACTGGCTGATATTAGGAAGTGAAGTGCAGACAGGTTCCTTATATTAAATATCCTAATCTAAAAATGTTTTTCTTCACCTATAGAGCTGTAGTCCTATTTACTAGAAAGCTAAACAGAACTGAAGAAATTAGAAAAAAAACCAATTAGCATATTCTATATAACGCAGAGTTTTAGTGCATATTGATATAAATATTTATAGCAGGTCACACGTCCATGCCAGCCACCTTCTGTGGCTTACACTGAGCTGCTAGCAGAAAGCACTGCATGATCCATGACTTTAAAAAAAAAATATAATGAGGCAGCCTGATGGTGTATGAGGTAGGTGTCAGAGAGTGATTTCAGAGTAGAATTGGCCTGAATCAGATCTCTTTTCTCCTAAATAGAATCAGAATTCACAATAGTGACATCAACAGAATGACATGAATGGAAGAGAGGTGTAAAGTAGAGCTAGGCCTCCTATTCTTTAACAGTCCAATCGTTTTGTGCTTTTTCCCACTAATTAAAAACTAAAAGTACAGTGGAAGCAGAGGAATTGGTGATTGGTCATATCATGAAGAAAAGACTAGTGACCTAAATTCACTCTGTGTGCTTTGCAGCTATATCCAATTTCCAGGAGCAGTAATGCTACTGCCTGAGTGGGCTCCAGAAGGGTCAGCATGCAGCCAGTGCATGGTATTTTTCTTTATTTTTCTGCAAATCCTCAATAGTGCTGTAAGGTCCAGTTACATGAGTTACATGAGTTAGGGTTTGAAGCAATAGCTCTTGCCTCTCCTAGAAGAATGAAAAAAGGAGATGGAACAGAAATGGGTGAAGTGGTACACTCTACACTCATGCCTTCCCTATTAAGTGACCAAATATTAAGCTTGGAAGGGGGCACGGGACAGGGGGACAGAGTCACAATTTTAAAAAGAGTTCTGATGATGCAAAATGGCTCTGTATGTCGACCTGAACTGCACTTGTCAACCCAGAGGAACAGACTTAAAAGAATGGGCAAGTGGCTCTCAAAACCATGGATATGAAAACCTTTCCTCTGATCTCGTGAGACTGTTACACCTCTGCTTATCACTGTGGCTCAGTACCCAAGGGCAGTCAGTTCTGTAGTTTTCAAACAAAACTAAAAGATGTATAGCACCAAGGGGAGAGTGTATCAATGATCACTAACAAGACAGAAGGGGATGGTTTGCACTTTTTGTACAAGTTGATTTGCACTCTTAATTCCTTCTCTGTAGTCACTGCTCTGATAAGCTACAGACTTTTGAACTATGCATTTCTGTGCCCCATTTCTCCACTGGAATTTAAATAAGTTGAAAGTGACAATGTTTTTCAAAATTATAAAAAGTAATGGTAAAGGCTGATTTGAGCACAGGCTCCAGAAGTGCAGCACTAAGGTTAGCACCTTACCTCAGCTCCAATATGCTAGTAACATTCCTGGAGGGGAAGATACGCCGGATATAGTTAAAATCTCCAACAAAGAGACTTCCATCAATACCCACTGCCAGTGCTACAGGGGCCAAAAGTTTATTTCCTTCTGCCAGGCCATTGCAGCTTGGACAGGATATGCTTCTCCGGCGCCCATTCCCCATAATGCTGGTTATCACAGCCGGCTGCTGAGTTAGGAACTGGTTTTCTCCGTTGCCTTTGTGCAATATACCTAATGACAAAGAGGAGAAGAAGTGGTTATTACCACCATTCATTTGCAAGGGACTTCAGGCTGTTCTCTTTCCAACAGCTGCTCTTAAGGGCTGTACACTGAAAAGACTCCAGCATTTGGGATTTCAGTTGAACAAGGAGAGCAAAAGGGCTTTGCAGTAGTAAAAATAAAGGTGTAATGAGATTCAGTGTTGAAAAGCACACACATACACGCCCACAGACCCAAATTACACCCAGAGTCCTTCGGTGTTCATTATGAAGGAAAACACTGCCACACAGCTCTGGCCTGGTGCAGTGGTTTAGACTGTGATAACTGGGAAACAAGAAGGCAAACAGTGGTGAAGACATGTTCCTTATTTCTGTACCTGGATCGTCTCATTCCAGTTTCCTATATTATGTTTTGTCTGAAATTTTGTGCCAACCTTACTGTTCTCTTTCCACCTCTCAGTCTTTCACACTTTTCTTTTTAATGGAAAATGAAAAATGAGAAATGGAGGCACCAGAGAAGATGATAACACAGAAAATGAATAGATAGGAGACAGATGAAACTCTCAGAAGGGCTACTTAGGTTCAGTGATAAAAGGCAAGAGGGAAGGTAGTGCTACGGATCTTTATTATGCTTCAAAGAAATACCTTTAAGATAAGATTTATTTTCAAAATATTTGTTAAAAGAGCAGACCCCTGCTCCAAGAAGAGAGTGGATTCTCTGACAGAATGGTCATTTTCAGCGTCATCAAAAACTGTGAACATCTGGCTGGACAGTTTCAGCCTCATGTTCTTTCTGAAATACAGCTGTAGGATCCTAATGAAACTGGCTCCCCACAAAAGTGACGTGCATTACCCAAATATCTGTTTCAACAGTGTTGGATCCACTGCCCAGCACTGGAAGTGTGTTCAAATAGCCTGATTTTGCCTACTCTGAAGGCTACTTTAGATTTATTGAGCAAAAATATCCTTTGCTATTTGTTAATGCAGGGATCAGCAGGAAGGCTGTAAACAACACTTTATAGGGATCAAATAAAATATATGCTGAGCATTCAGGTCCCGAAGAGTAAAATATGGGGATTAGAAACGTTCAGCTCGGGATATGGAAAGACAAAGAGAAGTGAGGAAAATAGAGACAGGTGACAAATGAGAAAGACAAATGAAACCCAGTATCTGGTCACAGACTCATACTCCTTGTAAGCCCCATCTCAGAGGGAAAAAAAGTCAAGCAAAAGGAACCAGAAATGGGTGTCATTCATATAAAAAAAAAGGGAAGGAAGACAAAAAGATATTACAGGGGAATAAATGAACAGCAGAAGATACAGAGTTGGACTTGGAAAGTCATGCTGTGCAGAACAATCAAAAATTTGCTGCAAAAAAATTTCTGACAGGTAAAATGTGTTCGATACCTTACTGAGCTAAAGATGAAACAAAAAGATTAAAGAAAATGCATTTTTTAAAGTGTATTATAAAGCAAATAAAAAGTGTTTGCAGGCAAAACTCCATATAGGACAGAAAACACAGGGAATTAACTAACTCACCACTCTTCACATTAAGTACATGGTGTTTATCCAGGGACCATCCTCCTAAGTTTGAAGGATCTAGTTCAAATCCTTGCAGCAGCGCTGTCCTCTTCTCCCATAAAATGAGACTGGGGCAAGTCTCATATTCAAAACCCACAGACACTGAAATAAAAGAAAATCTAATATACTTGCTGAACAAACACTGAATTAAATGTCCAGAGTACATTCCCAATAATCAGCATTCCAGTTTCCCAGACCACTCAAGAGGATGAAGTGATTATATTGCTCCCTTTTATTCTACAATATTGTATTCAGATCTGTGACTATACACAAATTTGAAACTTCATTCACATGTACTTTGCAGGGATCTGATCACTTCTATCTTAAAAGCTCAAATTGGGAAGTGACTGGTTTGGTGGGAAAAGAGTGAGAAATACAATTTTTAAAATAAAATAAAATTATTCTATCAGATAACAGGACAAGATCAAATTCTTTATTTGCCAGATGTTCATGGCATTTATTTAGTGTATTCATTTTACATACCATATACCAAACAGCAGTGAAAACTTTGTGTGCATTTAAGCACAAGTGCACTGTAAGCATTACTCAGGAAAGCATTATCCCATGCAATAATGTCAGAAAGAAAAGCTACAGCAAAGAAGAAATTTAGAATATATATATATATATATAAAATAATTAAGATTGTAAAAATAAGCTGTTTCTACACTGGCACAGCTCTGATGCTCATTTTTAGCACTGTTGTATCAAAATTATTCTGATACTCAATGAAAACTGAAAAATGTTATGATGATCACTCTTTCTTCCACCCACTAAAACCAAGCAAACTAAAAATAGCTACAGAACTACAAGACTGAACAGCATTAGAAGAACAGCGTTTTCATTTCAAATGTGTTACACCACAAGAGACTACAATAATGGCATGTGTGAAAACCCAAGTGCACTGCAGACTGCCAGCCATGAGGCTCATTTGTTAACGGAAAGAAAACAGAAACATAATGATGGACTAGATTTCACGTAAGTTCCTGTGTCCAGTTTTTCCTATTTCCTGGTCTAAACCTTCTAAGTCAGGTACCAATCAGGAAACAAAGGCATGTTGATGAAGTTTAGACTCTCTGAATATGATCTTTAATGTGTAAAAGAACAGTAATACAAAGATAAACCGTGTCAGGGAGATAAGAACTGTTCAGGCTATACTTGCTCCTCCATAAGAAATCTCTGGAGTTTTCTTGTATAGAATTACAGGTGTCACCTGGAAAGTTTTGGAGCTTGTATAAGCTGACTTACCTACAGCATCTGACAACCCATACACCTTCTGACCATATGCATCTGTTTTGTCCCAGATAAATGTATATGCCAAGTTGGGAGATGCCTGAAATGATTTTTGAAACAAATGCCCTTCAACCGCCACCATCAAATGCACTTTGATGAGATTCAGAGGCACAAGGGTCTGAGTCATGATGATCTTCAGTAAGGATTTGTATCCAGCAGTACGGGAACTCAGGTAGCTGAGCTTTATACTAGAGCCAGGGATCTCGATTTCTTCATGAAGAACCTGGATAGAAAAAAGATCAAACATTTCACATTAGTGATTTTTATTTTTATTTTTTAATATCACCTTGCATATTCTTATGAACTTATGACTTTCTGCTACTGGGGATGGCTGTCCTCAAACCAGTGCAATGACACAGTTCAGCTGACATTTCTGACAAATAGTTATTGGGTGTCTGGGTACACATTCTTTTTAAGTACAAGTATTTTTACTAAAAGTTATATGCAATGGAAACATGACAAACACAGTCATAGGAACCCACAACTTCCACTAACAGTGTAACTGAATACAGTGAAACAACAATACCAGGAGAGTTTTCCTTTGTCCTAAGTTATAAACAAGGAAACAGTGTGTGGTTGGCACCATATGCCAAGCCTTTGCAAAATTCTCTTGAACAACCTAAGCTGTCAACTGAAATACAGAGATATACTTGATATATTTCATGATAATGGGGCGGTGCAAGGTAGTCAAAGATAAATGTGTCTGGATGACACAAACCTGGGATATCTCCTGCAGCCCTCCCTAGAAAACCTGGTACCTGTTAGAACAAATGCAGCTCTACAGAGGCATTTGCTGCAGCAATTGCAGGGACATGGTGACTCTGATTTCTGTATCCTTTTCACTCCCCACTGTTCTTACCTGAGTTTCTGGCACGATGGGATTCCGGCTGGGAGCATCACTGAAGAAAGTTGAAAGTGGTGATGAAATGATGACTGGGTCAGGACGGACAAAACCACTCAGATCACAGCTGGGAATGGAGTTCTCCTCTGTTTTCATCACAAGTGTGTCCATGGCATAGAAGCTATTCCATGGCAGCCACACTGTCCTTTCCTGACTCATAAACGGGGCCCGTTCAAAGTGCAAGGTCAGGGAAGCTCCACCATTTGCAACCAAGTCAAACCTAGAAAAACGTGGCCTTTAGAAGTGACAAGACTGAATAATTCCAGTAATAGCATTCCTGGTTAATGACACAGAGGTATACCTATGGCCATGGGTATATGCCTGGTTTTGGCTGGGATGGGGTTAATTTTCTTCCTAATAGCTGCCATAGTGCTGAGTTTTGGATTTGGGGTGACAATAATGTTGATAACACAGGGGTGTTTTTGTTATTGCTGAGCAGTGCTTACACAGAGTCAGGGACTTTCCTCCTCCTCATCCCACCCCACCAGAGGGCAGAGTGTGGATGCACAAGGAGTTGGGAGGGGACACAGCTGGGACAACTGACCCCAAATGACCCAAGGGATAGCCCAGGCCACACAGTGCCATGCTCTGTATATAAACTAGGGGAGATCTGGCTGGGCATTTCTTTCCCTTTTTGTTATTTTCCTTTTCATTACAATTTATTGTAATGATTATTTTATTTCAGTTATTAAACTGTTTTTATTTCAACCCACGAGTTTTCTTACTTTTACCCTTCTGATTCTCTCCCCATCCCACCAGAGGTGGGGAGAGGACCATGATTATGTTTTAAATGTCATGCTTTAAATGATCAATAATGGGATGTGAACCTCTGGCAACTAAACATCTGAAAACCAGCCAAGACAAGCAATGATTTGAAGTCACCTGGACAAACCTCATTCTGATATAAAACCTGCATTAAATAATTCAAAAAATGCCCAACAGACAAACCACCACATTTATTAGTACAAGCCACCTTTACACAGAATGAGCAGAGAAGTCAAGTTCATTCTGAGCTGGACAACTAATTATCCCTTTCCTGAAAGACCCTGTCCATCAAGCACAGAATGGGACAGGTGGTAGTAAGAGAATAGTAATGAGAAGTGTTCTACAAATAAGAATTCCTGTCCCCAGGATAACTGATCTATCATTTTTCAGAAATATTAAGTATTTACTCCCAACCCCTACACAACCACAGCAATTATGTGGAGCTGCACAGGCACTTGAAATCTGGCCTAAATGAGTAAAATTCTTCCAGGTTGTTCTGACAACAGAAGTAGGTATCAGTTGTTCCATGTAAATGCTGGCAAAGTAACAAATTACTCAATGACTTCAACAATTTATTCAGATTTAAATATAGTTCATCTCACCATTTACTGCAGTATTAAACCACTGAAATCAGCATTATACTTTTATTACAACAGATTAATATTCTGGGAAATGTGGCACTTGAATACTCCCTATAGTTCAGTTGACTCATATTAATTATTTCAATTCAATTGTTTGTATGCATGATCAGGATAAAATGGCAAATGTTTACAATGCCTGTGTCAGATACATTGTTTTAGGTATCACAGCCAGTAAACCAGATAAACCATGACACATTGACTTTTGTTTATCTGAATCTGTGTGCATTTCAAATAAGCTGATACAAGGGGGAAAAAACACTTTTTTTTGCACAGCAGGAAATTGTCTAAATATATTCAATTAGAATCTTTGGATTACATTCTACCCTGAAGAAACTCAAAAGAGAGTGGATCTTCAAAAGGAAAGAGAGGCAGAAGGGAACTTTTAACAAAATATACTATTATATAATGATACTTTTTTTTTCCTAGAAGTGTTAGCCTGCATTGCATTTTAAAATAAAATATTTCTGGTCTCAGCTGGATATTGCTGTAGTCCACAAATGTTTTCATAGATACAGAGCAATTTCTTTGAAAGGAGTCTGCCTGCTAACACGTCATTACCAGAAGTCAGCCTGTTCGTATTTACATGCAGTTAGTATTCAAAATGCCACGTGAAAAATTACTTTTGTGTTTACTTAATAGCTCTTTGCCCTGGGAGGAAGGCAATGCCTGATACCACATGGTTCCACTAGATCACACCATCTGTTAACCAGCAAAGACACCACATAAGAAAGGGGGACTCAGTGAAGCAGGGACACTCACGTGCCATCCTGACGAGTGATGGTGTAGCCATACTTTGGATACTTGACAAACGACACGTTGACCCCAACTAGAGGAGTTCCATCTGTAGTCACCACTTGGCCTCTTATGAGAGACACAAGACTGAAAAAAGAAGGAGAATTAAAAGGTATTAATTGCAAAAGGGAAGTTGTTATGTTGTTTATAAATGGAGCAGTGGAACACTTGTGCCTCATTTACTCTAAATCCAATTTTCTCCAGAGATTTTTTGAATATTGAGGAACCACAATATTGCCCAGCTCCCTCTACACACCTTAATCAAGACTCTGTTTATCTATGCAGTGAGATGTGTATACAGAATGCTACAGTACTTTCCTTGTCTCACAAGGCTTTGCCTCATTGTCTAACGAGGCTCTGCAGAGTAGAAATCTCCCTCACATTCAGCCAGGCCAGAGCTATGACCCTGCAGCCTCAGTAGAGCTCAAAAACCTCCCTGTGTACAATAACATGCCTGTGGGTGCCTAATACACTTAAAAAATATGGTGCAATGCCATATATTCTTTTCTACACAACCAATTCTCCAAGTTGAGGTTCACATTCCCTCATCTTATGGAATGACTGATGCTCCTACACCGCATTTGGTCCCAATTTGGAACCCTCACTTTGCACTTTGCCAGCAGGAGGAAGGATTTGGTTTTAAGGCCAGCTTTATGCATAGGCAAAACAAAGAGTTTTCTCAGCCAGCAGGATAAGCAGCTTTGCTCAGCCTAAGGGACATGAAGATGAGCTCTCCCTCCAAGAGGCACAGTCAGTTTTTTTTCTCTTTGGAGAGTGCTTGGTAAGTGCACAGCGGGCAGAAAGTGCTGCTGCTCCCAGCTGGAGAGGAGTCTCCAGCCCCTGGCTCCTTTCCCTTCCTCCTTCTCTGTACCCTGAGAGAAGCAGATCGGTGGGGGTGGAAGTGCTTGGTAAAAGGGAGATGGAAAAGAAAGAGCTCGTTGTAGATGGCTTCCATTTCTACACTGGAAACGTGAAAACAGGATAAATCGACCTGGGAAACAGGGAGAGAGTTCAGTCCTCTTAACCCATAACCTCAGGGATCACAACCCCACACTTTCCTAACTGCATTGTACCGACTATTTAAAAACTACTTCCTCGTATTTTTATTCTGAACAGGTGTAATATTTTCTTCAATATTACATAAAAGAAACAAATTAATGAAAATGAACCATTTCTGTTACTTTCCTTTTAGAACTTTCAACTGCTTCCTGACCCTTCAGTTCAAATTTTAATTTGCAAAAAATCCATTTCATATCAGAATATGGGGTTTAATAGAAATTGATACTTGCTAAGAAAAATCTACTTGGAAACATATTGGACCAAGATAATTGCCTTGGCATTATTAATTTTGCTTGAATTATTTTATGTTATAAACACAGAGAAATAGTTGCAGGAAGAAAGTCACTCAAGCTTCTCTAGGGGGAACTGTGCAGAAAGTAGATTTAGAAAGAAATCATCATATGGCAGAAGAGAATGAATAATGTCCATGACTTAATTTTTTTCTACCTTAAAATTTAATATTTCAGGAAATAATGTGAATAAAATATTTTGGTCAATAATCTTCCTTTTTATTTCTAAAATGCTAAAATCAAAACCACAATTAATATTAAAATAAGATAAAATGTAGTTAAAATCTGGATTTATAAGAAGCAATATTTTGACTAATAGTCACACATAGGATAATCTTTTAAAAGTGTAACTTACAAATTAGGCTGATACATGAAGTGCTTTTCCTTTTTCTTTAATAAGGAATTTAAATGTGTAAAAGCATGTAGCTATTTTTTTTTCTGAAAACTTCATCTTGTTTCTGCACAGAAATGATTAATGAGACTTAAATATTTTTTGCAATCAATAAATTTTGTTATTTATTGCTTTAGCAGGGTAGGAAATAACTTCTTTTTCTTACACTAAGACTGGAAAAAAATAATAACTGCTGTTTTGTTCCACTTTTTCATGTCTCTCAGTGGAATGAGAGCAAACAGAGCCAATATCTTTCACGGGAGCTAATTCTTGGGACTATGGCAGCTTCAGTATATGGAAAACTCGGGAGTCTAACCCTGTGGCACTTTAAAAAAGTCAAAAACCTTAGTTTTAAAACTTACATTTTGACATTATACATTAATTTGTCTAAAACTGGTACCAAAAATAACAGCTGAGCTGCAGAATTATCAAAAGCACCTTCACAACTTAGAGGCTAAGGCCAATTTTAACATCATTAATATGCCATTTGCACAGTTATGCTAAAATCTGCAGTGTACTTCAGAGGAATAAAACAGAAGTAAGACTCCTGCCATCAGGATCCCTGGAAAACATTAAAAAAAAAAAAAATCTATAATTTCAGATGAGATTTTTTTCAAAGGAGCCTCAGGATTGAAGTGCCAGCTCCTGCTTAGCCTAAAGCTCTAATTCATCGAACCATAGAATGGTTTGGGTTTGAAGGGAGCTTAAAGATCATCTTGTTCCACGGGCAAGGACACCTTCCACTAGCCCAGGTTGCTCCAAGCCCCGTCCAACCTGGCCTTGGACACTTCCAGGGATGGGTCAGCCACAGCTTCTCTGGGCAACCAGTGCCAGGGTCTCACCACCCTCCCATGTGTCTTCCTAGTATCTAATTTAAACCTACTCTCTGTCGTCTTGAAGCCATTCCCCCTGTCCTGCCACTCCAGGCCCTTGTAAATAGTCTCTGTCCACGTTTCTTGTAGGTTCCCTTCAGGCACTGGAAGGTCACAGTGGGGTCACCCCAAAGCTTTTCTCCAGGCTGAACAATCCCAACTCTCCCAGCCTTTCCTCCCAGCAGAGCTGCTCCATCAACTTGATGCCTCCTCTGGATCCAGCATGGATCCAGCACTTGTTAAACATGATAAGATTCCCGAGAGCCACTGCTCAAGCTTGTCCAGGCCCCTCTGGATGACATCCCTTCAGGTGTGCCACTGCACCCCTTAGGCTGTAAACAGCTTAATTCTTAGGCTGTTTTGAAGACTTCAACTCATATCTACACTTAAACAGCTTAACTATTTCTAATACAAATTCTGATATTTCTTGGATGGCACAAGAACGTCTGCACAGCACTGCAGCCATCTAGAAATTTGAAATGCTAATGACTTGCTTCTGTAAAACACTTGAAGATCTCAGAATGGAGTGTTGGATCGTGTTAATAACTCAGCTAAACATTATCAGATGATAGTGGAATGCAGACACAGGGAATACACTCATTTTCATTCCACAGAGCTTAAGGAGGCAATGGCTTGAGCTTGGTCATCATCCAGTACATAAGAGGAAACTTCTGGCTTCTCTTTACTTGAGGAAACTGGTGGTAACTCATATAGACCAGCATTGTACCAACCAGCCTGTGGACTATTTACTTTTTTATACTATAGCCTGTATTCCTTTTTGAACAAATTATTCAGCCTCATGAATTAGTAAGCTTCTCTCTTGTCTTGTTTTCCTTTCCACAGAACTCTGCAGAAAATTGCAAGAATTCCCCCATCTTAATTTTACAGAGCTGATAAAAAAGATCACGACAAATTTCAGTGAAAACAGAATTCTTTTTTCTTTTCCCTTTCAAACAACTCCATGTATGTATGCATGGAGTATTTTATAGAATAGCATAAAATCTATATTATACAGAGTAGGATCCAGTAGGGACTTCCTGATGGAATATGGAAATGATTGTGCTGTTTGAGCAGCACAGGAATGAATACAGTGGGGACCTGCCTGGTGTATCCAGAAACATGATCCTTGCTTTACAGACAAATATTGAGGGACCTGCTCTACATCACCCATTTAGCCTGTAATGGGATCCTGACTGAGAAAACAGTTTCTTGTAATGAAATCCAATCTTTTGGGTGTTATCTCAAATGATGTTCTTTCTTAAGCTTTAACTTTGGTGATATGAACATAATTAACATATTCATCAATTTCTTAGCATCTTTCCATGGAGACCTATTTAAATAATATTGATAATACCAATCTTCTTGTAAGCATACAATGGCATCAAAAATCAATTAATGATGTGCTAGCTTTTAGATTAATTACAAATATATAGTAATAATCATAGGAAGAACAAGCTTAGGGAAAAAAACAAGAAGAAAAAGAAAACTTAGTCAGATGTATTGATGATACAAGTAAAATGGCTTTATATAAGGAATAAATAATAAAACTCCCTAAGTTAATGTATCTTTAAATTTATTTTAAACATGTGTTAATGGCACTAAATAAAATGTAAGCTTTTTTAACGGGAAACTATTTTGCATTTCCCTTGGTCTAGACTGCAGTCTTCATAAAATATAAACCCTAGAAGCTCCTACTCAGTGGAAGGAACCTTCTTCTAGGTGTTGCCAATACATTAAAATGCTAATAAATGCTAATAAAACTCAGTGTTATAAAATAAAGCCCATGCCATAAACTGCAACAGAGTGTGATCAGGGCAAACATGAAGCACCTGAAAGCAGCATCTCACGTTAAAACACGAATAAAATCAGTGAGAGAAATTCTCAACTGCACAGATCCAGTGTCACATTCATAGCTGCTACCTGCTGTTGAAGGGATTTTCTCCTGGGATGATGTGAGTGCTGTCCTTCCCCACCAGGAGCTTGATTCGATCATAGAATGACTTCACAGCTGGTGCCCCAGAGTGGCTCTGCTGGATGATGTCCAGGGGGTCCCGCGAGCCCCGGCACAGGAGGCTGTTCTGACAAGTGGACTGGAGGCAGCAGTCTGGGTCCAGGCAGTCCACCAAGCCATCTGAAAGGTAACAATCCTCAGATTCAGCCAGCTGAACCAACGGAAAACTGACAGCACTGGGAAAAACTTAAAGCTTACTATTCACAACATCTCTGTGCCCTAAAACTGGAAATTGAGCCAATAGTGCAACAAGGATGAGGCTTCTGAACACACTGCTTAGACACCTACAACTAAGGTAACACAGAATGTGCTGACTTGGAAGGGATCACAAGGATCATCAAGTCCAACCCTTAGCCCTGCACAGGACAGGCTCCAAGAGTCACCAATGTTAGATGAGGATCAATCCCAAAGAAATCTGTTAAGTGCTGGAATTAGGAAAAATGAAGTGGTAGGAATAAAGGATTTTTTGTTGAGGTTATTCGCCTGGTGGGGTTTTTTGTTTGTTTCCTTTTGTTTGGTTCGTTTTTGTTTGGTTTTTGTCCTCCCCTTTTGCTTGTTTGGGATTCTTGTTTGTCTTGAGAATTACGCTGTTCTTGATTTGTTCTGTTTGGGGAGTTGAGAGGAGATGGGAGTGACAGAGTAAGTTATCATTACCTCAGTAAATCAAAAATTAAATTGTAGTCATATTGGCAATTCACAGGGAAGTGCTGCTGGAACTCCCACCTCCCACAGATACCTCAGAATTTGTGTGCATGCTTAGTTAAAGAAGGATCAGTCTCAGAGTTGGTGTGTTGAGTCATCATATTACATATTAGGTTGTCCATCAAGAATATTTCTTAAGATGTATTTTTAAGAAAACATAGAATTTTAACATCAGAAATTAAAATGGAGTCAATGGGAAGATTGATCTGTATATTTAGATAAATAACAACTGACTATTTTTAGCACACAGAGTAACAAGTTAGCATCATCCTTTCCTTTGGTATCAGCATTTAACCGTGTTCTCTCAATGGAGTAATTTAGAAATTAATAACTATTTCTTTTAAAACATTATCACCTCTAACAATTTAGAAACATTTGTTCATCTTCTCTGGTAAGAATCAGGCATTCAATCTGCAATTTATTTATGTCTGTAAACCTTCAGAGTCTCCCCAAGGTGTATTAATCTGATTTTTTCAACACAAATATGACCTGGGCATACATTGAACACCATATAAAATAGAGAGCATTCCAGTAGGGAAGCTGACAAAAGTACATTAAAGTAAGATCATGACTCATGCATTTTCAAGATTTTCAAATGCACCAGCACAGTGATAACTGGGGGGAAAAACCCCCACAAAAAAACAAACAAAAAAACACAAAAGAAAAAAACGCAACCCAAAACTATAAAAAACTTCCTTATTTTACAATTAGCCTTGTATTTCCAACCCATCGTGTGTGCCTAAAATGACTGTTTCTGATTTAAAACCAAAATTGCCAAGGTATGCTGGCAATGTTTCAGTCAGGCCTCCAAAGCCGTTTCAGTCAGACAAAGCACCTTGTTGTGGGAGCTCTATGTTGCTTTAAGGTCAGCCGCCTGTTCACATTAAGAGCTCCATTTATCTTGAAATCCTTTCCAACATGGCCGTAGGAATTTTCTGTTTTGCCACAGTCCATTTTCCACCCACTTTATATAATCATTCTAAGGACATCAGGAGCTTCAGGGTATAACTCAAGGCGCTTTTCCTATTAAGCTCTGAGAACTTTTTCTCAGTATCCTGCATTCCTGTTCAGTTTGTGAGAATCCTGCAGCTATGAACTTAGAGCTGCCCACTGTTTAGTCCACCCAGTTTGTTTTACTCAGACGACCACCAGGCAAAAAAAAAAATCCTATCAACACACCAGAAATAACAGAGGCAAAACCACAGGACATAAATTTTACATTTCCACGTTGAAGCTGCATCGTATTTTTGCTGTACCTGTTATTAGAGGTGAGCACAAGTTACGCCTGCAATGACCTCATCACACAGCAGATTATGGGATGCTGTAACAAAACCCTTCTGATGACACCATGAACTCTGAATGGGCATATCCATCTCCCAGCCTCATGTCAGTCATGAGAATCACATCTTTATGCTCACGAGCCCCCCTGGATATCGCCTGACATTGCAATCTCCAGTAAATTACCCTGCCACTGCCAATCTCACCGTTATCTCACAAACAATCATGCAGGCAATCAAACTGCTCTGAATTGCCAGTTCAGGACCTGGGAGGCTGGAAATGTCTCCATTCAACACCAGGGAGAAACCTGCCTGTGATGTCTCTCATGTAAGGTTTCAGGGCAGTTATGTGAATTCAGACCCGCACACTTTCAGCTGGCTGCAACACTATCTAGAAAAGACAGGCACAGAGCATAGCAAATATACATAATTCACTTGTATAGAGCATTATGACTTATAATATATGGCTATATTCCCCTGCACTAATTGACTCCCAGATGGCTGGATTCAGGAGTTAGGATATTTTTACCTTATGTGAACTAGTTGACCCAGCTTGTTGCAACAGCAGCACCGAGTTCTGGATGTGTTCAGCACACCCAGCCAGACCCCGGGCACTGCTGCTTGGTATCAAAGGCTTACACACCACTGTGCTGGTCACATTCCCAGTTGCTGCTGTTATTGATTTTGCTGCTCTCACATCTCTGACTCTATGCATGAAAGTATCAATTACTCAGCATATATCAGTTTTTAGTTCACGTTTGCTTAATTTGCTATCCACACTGTTATCACAGAATGACTGAGGTTGGCAAGGACCTCTGGAAGTCATCTGGTCCAGTGCCCCTGCTCAAGCAAGGCTACCAGAAGCCAATTGCCCAAGGCTGAAGACTCCACAAGCTCGCTGGGCACCTGCTCCAGTGCTGACTCACTGCACAAAGAAGTGTTCCTCAGCACACATTTGTGCCTGGGATTGTTTCTCCTCATGTGCAGGACCCTGCACTTCATGAGGTTTCTATCAGCCCATTTTTCCAGCCATATTGTACCATTACATATGAAGTAAATTGTTACAAAACCATTTATTTGCATTAGACTCAGTTGATTTAAATGAGTGCTAGAAAAAAAAATGTACTTTCTGTATGAGGAACTCTGCCATTAGCATGAATTTTAATTAGAATTCAGTACTTTGGTTTTTAATATATGTTTCAGAGCTTGTCGTCTTCTAGATTTCCTCAGGTATGCTGAATTATTTATACAGTTAATTCAATGACAAAACCCTCACCATTCACCTCCCCAAAATATTGCTGCTTTTCGTGGCATATATATCTGAGTTTAAAGTGGGCAGTTAGCAGCTCTCTGCAGCTCTGCATGCTAAAGGGAAGAGACTGGAGAGGGAGTTAAGGTGGTGCTGAACATGCTCCAACAACGTGAGACCAAAATAAGTCCTGACTTGGCCTTAACTGAGAAGAAGGAAAGAGGAAATTTTGATCTGATTTAAACTGGCAGCACTGGATTAACTCTCCATTGCTGTTCATGGTTCTGAATTTCCAAATCTTTTCAGAAACCAAGCAAGTGGCTTAGTATACCTCTGGAAGACTTCACTTCTGCTAATGGATACACGCATTTCTTGACTTTCCACAAGCTCCTTTGAAAAAAGAAAAACGTCAAAAAAAAAGAAAACTTCAAAGCATTACATGTAAGCAGACTAACCTCCTTGTGCATGCCATATTTGAGAGGGCTTTATTGTTGTGTTCCTCTTGACCACCCTTACAAGGACTAACAAGCACTAAGCAGCAATAGCGATATATTTTACTGCTACTGTATTTAAATCTCTCAGCATTAGTTTTCATTCACCACTGAATATACTTCTCACCACTTCCAGGCAACTGGGTGCCAGAACTGTGCTATACCTTTCTGCAGAAAGTTGATGGGGTTTTGTTAAACCCCTGTGAGTAAATTATTTTCAGTTTACACACTTCTCCAAACACTTGCAGGTTGTGCTTCAGGTTCAATTCACGATGCAGGTTAGAATGAGTGAACTATGACTTGACATCCAGCTGCTTGAGAAATTCTTTCTGTACCCAGCAGGGGACAGTTCTGTTTCCAGCCCAAAACTCCTGAGCCCGTGCTCAGCAGAGGGCATCCTTACACTTCACTAGCTGCAGGAGCTGGGGACTTTCAGAGCCCAATTCCTGGATATTTTTCTTTTTCCAATAAACATTTCAGACTGATGATTAAAATGGAGGTGGGGAGGAGGGGGGGGAACAGCAGCTACTATGAACCCTGAGGGCAAAAGGGTCTTTGATCACTCTAAGGGCAAATTAGTTAATTTATCATGATCCGATTTTAATTATGTGCAGTATTAATATACCCAAGGTGAAAGAATTAGAGATGCTCTATCAGATTATCAAAAGAGTAGGCCTTCTCTCTGCCAACACAGAAATATTTTAATTGAGCTCTAAAATTGCATGCAGAACTGCTTTCACAGGCTGGCTATGCCACAGCCCAGTATATCTTATTACCAGGAAGTTTTATCTAATATTTAACCCAAATTTTCACACTTTTCAAGCTTGATCTAATTACTGTCAGCTATATTGGCATATATCATTCAAAATAATTCCTCAGAAGTTCCTGGTGCTAACAAGAAAGGAAATGCTTCTATTCCTGTTCCAGCCCTGTTTCCTCAAATAGCCAAACTGGAAAGTCTCTGCATAAACTGTCAGGACATCCATTATACCACTGCCTTTTACAGCTAACTGCGAGCACAACAGAGTATTTCTGTAACCAAAGCTGCCTTTCAGGAAAAGCTGGATCATAAATCCCAAATTTTGGTGAAGTAGATTTAATCTGGATTCTGCATAATGCTGGACATGCCTCCAAAAACTCCTTAATGAGGATATAAAGATGGGTATAAAGAGCCACTGTGGTGATTCCCTTATGCAATATGTCAAAAGAAATGGGAACTTCAAAGGCAACGTACCCTCTCCCATTCCTCAAAATACCATCTGTAATGCCTTAAAGCACCCTGGAATATGAAAGTGTTCAAGCAACAGCCCCACTTCCCTTGTCCACTGAGGATCTCTGTGCTGCCCAGAGATCTGGCAGCCAGGAAAACCCTCATTCCTGAGCTGGAAGAACCTACTGCAGGTGCAGCTCTGAGAACTTGGGGGTCTCTCAGAACCTGTGTATAGTGGAGGATTAATGCTCCAACTCCAAACCACACCTTGCTCAGAGCAAAGCTGACCCACACAGCTCCAAGACGAGAACAACCTTGAAGAAACGTGTTTGTTCAGCCCCAGTGTACACAGATACCTACATGGACACCAGTGCCTTTTTAAACCGTGGAATTTGCGGCCCCTGAATTTCTTGCTTTCGTCTCTCCACGGGTTGTAAGAGCACATTATTGTGGGAACACATCCCGTGAGGGGCAGAGGCAGGATAAGCTGGCTAATGTGTGCAAAGGCGATTAGAGGCTGACACCAGGTTTGAGCAGAATCACACACGAGCACACTCATTAGCTCTTGTCAAACTCACATAACGTCTAGGTTTGACACAAATTTTATACCCCAGCCCACATAACTCACCCCGGCCCCCATCCACAGCAGATTTCAAGTACTGATTGCATTTAATGCTCTAAAACTGACTATTGTACAGGCTCTGGGGAGGTATTTTCTGCGCCAAGAGTATTCTGGGTATTTATATTGAGAACTTCATAAAATCTTTTGTCTGTGCTGAATTAGAGACCCCCGCTGAGGCAATGCTTGTTGAGGCAAGCTAAATTACATGATTTGCTTTTGTGCTGTGAAATACTTGTATTATCTTAAATGTCACGAGCCTGATGCAGTATCAAGTCAAAGGATTTGTAATTTTCTAAAAGCAATTTTTTTCTAAATGTTTATTGCAGGAAGACACTTCTCTTTTCCTTCTATTTTCCTTCTGTCTAATTTCAGAGATGAGTTTTCTAAGACAACTCAAATAAACAGCCTTTCAATCACTCAAGTGCACTGTCCTGACAGTGAACTTCTCTAGGAATGTATTTTTCTCGTGAATTGAAGAGATTTCATACTGGAGCAGATAGCTGACTTTCTCTCATTCATTATCTTTAATGTATTGTGCCAAACAGAATTACCACCAACTGTACTTGGTGGGGTTACAGCTATAAAGCAACAAACCGAAGGGCAAAATTTGCCTTCTGAGAGATGCACATCTCTCTTTGGAAAGCCAAGTGGAAAATAAATTAAAATATATTTTAGAAAGAATGTCCCACTTTGCATAACAAATAAGAAATTCCTCATTCTATTTAGCTTAGTATTCTATACTGCTGTAGGTTGCTTCCTTTCCTTCCCCTCCCAATTTTAGTCCAGATAATTACATTTTGAGGAGAAATGTGATCTGAGAAGTGATAATAAGCCGTGATTGCATTTTAAGCCTTTTTTTTAAAATTCTTTCTTTTTTTTCTTTCTTTTAACCTGCCTGCACCTGTCCTCTCCCATCCTGATGAAACCTGAAACAAACCAATTTAGCAAAATTTTGGCTATTTTCTGTTTTTCTTCTTCTGAGATTACACAACTGTATTGCCAATAAAAAAATATAAAAATGAGTAATTTCTAAAAATGCAAAAGGTGGAAGAAAAGAGAAAGAAGGAAAAGAAAAGCCTAGAAAGAGCAACCCCAGTGGGCAATACAGGCTCCTGACAAGGCTTCTTCTGCAGAGGCCAGGGTTCTTAAATATCTCTCCCAAATTATCCCAAGATGCTCAGAACAAAGACCCCTCAAACATAATGGGTATGAGCTGCATCCAATACCTATTGAAACCATTCTTTAGAAAAGATATATGAGTTTTGCTATGCATGGCATTGTCTAATGCACCTGGAGGCACTGTAAGGTCTAAGGTGAAATCTAGTTAAACACACACTTTAAGGAGATGCTAAAAACATTTTTCAATTTAGGAACAAACAAATTATGACAAAACAGTTATTGCAAAAAGATGGGTATAAAGAGCTACTGCAGAGATTTCTTTATGCAGTATGTCAAAAGAAACAAGAATTTAAAAAGTAACATATCCTCTCCCATTCCTCAAAATACCATCTGTAATGCCTTAATTTCCTAAAATAAATCCACAGTGAATTAAATGGGTTATATGTGTCTATTGGGGGGATTATATATTGTAAGCACAATTACAGGTCTTAAAATAAAGCTATTTCTAATCCCTCCAAAAGATGCTTAATAACGTTTAGATTACTGAGGAACTGATTAAGGAGAGATATTGGCTTTAGTGGCCACAGTGAGTAAATTGTGTAATCCAAAAATGGTTTGGAAAACAGAAGCACTTTCCAATTTAAAGAGATCTTAGAAGTGACTCAATGCCAGAATCTCCTTCCTTTTCAGCCAGGCTTCCCCCTAATAGACAAATAAATAAATAAACAGATAAATAAGAGACTTTCAAGCTTTTTCAGCAAAGTAACCTATGCACCATAGTAACCATAAACAGGTTTACAAAGAATCACAGAATGGTTTGGGCTGGAAGGGACCCTAAAGACCATCTCTTTCCACTCCCCCTGCCATGGGCAGGGACACCTTCTACTAGACCAGGTTGCTCCAAACCCTGTCCAACCTGGCCTTGAACACTTCCAGGATGAAGACCTAGTTAAGCCCATATCTCAATTTGACCTGTGATGGTGAGGACAGATGCAGGTCCAGTGCCACCTCAGGTCATGCCCAGCTCCATCTGAACAGCCCTGGGAGGATAAAACAGCTTTGGACACCTCTCCTCTCTCTGCTCTGGAATCACATTTTATATATGTGAGTAATCCACACTGACATCTCATTTAAAATGAAGATTTTTAAGTCTCAAGAAGACAGGGACACATCTAGGAATAAACCAACTAAAGAGCATTAAACTAAAACAGAATGAAAATATTAAGTATAATCTTTCATTTTTCTCTTTTTGAACTACAGTGTGGAGTTTGCATTGTGGCAGATAATAAGACAAAGCAGGACAAATGGGAATCCCTCTGGAGTCAGTGGCAATGCTCTTCCTGACATCCATGAAATGAAGACTTGGCCCAAGGCCTTTGAATCTGATTGTAAGATACAATTACAATAGGAATGGCTGAACAGGGAGAGAGCTCCAAAATATGTTAAATTTGCTGCCACATGGGGTAGAATGGAAGACAGAAAATGATAGTTCCCTTTCAGTAACATGCTGAAGGAACTGCACTTTAATATAGATGGACAGAAAGGAAGAAGGTTCAGCAGTCCAAAGAAGGACCCCATTTAGGCAAAAAAAAAAGTATTTTGAGCTATCCTACTGCCTTCTGAAAGAACAGCTTGTGTCTTCAGTACTACCCCAGAATTACCTGCCTATGTTAACAGCAGAGTTGCTAATGAAGCAGCAAATGAGCTCAACACTTCGCTGCAAATAAACTCAGCTGAGTTTCAAATGAAAAGAGTGACTGGGAGGAGAGGTAATTTCTTTAACTTCCAATAATCTTGCATTTTATGTGAAACTTGGGGTTCTGGTAACTAGCTGGATCTTTAGCATTGATTCCCACAGTACAGTTTTCAGCTTTGTCTAATGAGAAAACTTAAATTTATCAGTTTCTTTCTGTACAGAGTCATAATAACGTAAAGGTGCAGTTCAAAGCACAGAGCACACATCCCTTCCAGCCTCTTCCTTCCTGCACGCTCCCCTACAAACATACAGGTCACAGAACACATTCCTGGCCAGTTGTGTGGTGATCCAGACACATAAAGAGCAGTGCAGCTCAGGCAAAGGCAGAACTGCACTCTGAGATATTAAGCTTTAAGTGATTAATGCTATACTTGAGTTTTGTTGTAGCTCTTGTGACAGTTTGACAAACTGCTGGTGATGACAATGGCTCTGTCCTCACAGTGCATATTGGTAAGGACCCCATGCTGTCTCAAAGAAATCTGAAACTCAAAATACAGTCAAGCAAACTGCAACAGCAAAAATCACCAGGGCACAAGAGATACCAAAGAGCTCTGCAGTGCCACAGCCTGTGGGTAACTCAGCCTGTGCCAGGTACAACACACAGGGTGGCAAAATCAAAGTGTCTTTGGTTTTCCAGGTATGCCTGGCAAGTGTGTGGAGGAACAGCAGCTGAACAGGTGTTGAACAGCACCGGGGCTCCCTCATACAAGCACTCCATAGAAACACAGCAAGGATGAGACTATGAGAGAGCAGGAATGATCGTTGAATTAAAGTGCTGAGCTCAGGGTCAGAAGACAAGAGGATTCATTTCCGCCTTTATCATAAAATTCCCCATCTGAAAATGTGTGGGTCAAAGGGACTTCTCAGGTTATCTGGACCTTGGAACAAGCATAAATTTTCAATCTATTTACACTCACAAGAAGCGATGAGCTATAACCTCTCTAGTCTCTGGAAAAAAATGACTTCAACCTGCAAGCCTTGAGAACATCTAAATCTTTCCAGCCTTCAGCCTGACCAACCTGTTTTCTTTCAGGTGCTTTGCTGTGGCAAACCAGAAACCACATACCTTGCACGGTAATGGAATATATGATTTTGCATTAATTATTAATACATAATATTTGATGTCTGTTGTATGGTACAGTCTATGTATTCTTTGCCTTCGATGAATTACTATTTGCCTTCTGTGAACTGAGTTTTAGAATTCTGCAATTTTACATCAGGATGAACACCTGAATGGTCTCACTGGTTATTTTTTCCCCTGTTTGCCTGTCTGTTATACAACTGCAGAATAATGTCCTGGATAGATAAATAAACCTCTTATTCCAGTATTTCTAATAACGTTTTCCAAAGTCATTCCATGCTTTGAGGACATTGTAATGATACATCCATTTTCAAATTGTCCTTCATAATCTTCAAAGTATGTAAAAACTGCAAATCTAAGCAGTTCACCTTTTAGTTTTTTACACTGCATATTAAGACAAGCTTGGTGGGGCTTTATTTGTATATCTAAATGCCAACTAATATAACTTGGCAGTTAGATTCTGCTTTTTACAATTCAGTTACAGCTATAAATCAAGTTCTAGTTCTCTGAAATTCAATCAGCTTTAGCACTTCTAAAATACTTCCATAAGCCCTGATCATGTGAAACCAAGGAACTAATAGAGGATTTACATAATAAAACTAGTGGATGATACTCAGATGTGGCTAATATTGTGTAATCAAACCCCAAACCCCCTGTTTCTCAGTTTGGGACTTACAATTTCTAAACCCTGAAATCTTATATAAAATTAAAGCAGTCATCTTAATGACAATTTTACCCTAGAAGAAGCCATTCCAAGCAGCCAAATGTTTCTTTGCAGTTTTAGGAAATACATTTATAAAACATTTATTAAGCAGCAAACAACAGGTGTGCTCTTTAGATTAATTATTGACCAAAGGAAAGTGAAGGAGTCTCAAGGAAGAAAGCTGTGTCTGATGTTTGGTTTTTAATAGAGAGCAGGAGAACACGAAAAAGAATTTCTGTGACTTACTAAGGGCATTGCATTGAAAGTTGCTTTATATGAAGGAGCAAATTAAGCAATCTTGTTTAGATGGCACAACTTCTCAGAACTGCTTTCAGGACAGCATGGCCTAATACAGCATGGAAAGCTCTACAAAATGTGATAAACTAAAGCCATTTTTGGAGGGAAACACAGGACACACTCCATATCCATACAGGGATAGGCCTGATAAAGAGAAGGAAAAATTGCAGAGGGCTGTCAGACCATGCCTGCCTGCTCAGCACACCTCTCTCAGCCCTTCAAAGTCTGGCGAGTGAACTGTGCAGTGTGACAGCAAGTGACAGCAAGTGACAGCCGCTGACACGGGCTGTGCACAGCAGGGCACACCGCTGGCCCCTGGCACAGGCAGGGCAGGACAAACACTGCTGAACACCCTGCCCTGTCAGCTGCTCTGCTGTGCACACGCACAGGGAGCTCTTTTGCAGCCCACGGGCACCAGGAGCCACAGCAAGCAGTGCTAGTGGGCCGGGCCACGCTCCCCACCGATGGGATGTGGGGTGGGGCTGCGCCTCCCACCCACCCCACCACAGGAGCTGTGGGTCCCCACATCTCCCCCAAGGCCACAGCTCCCTCCTTCTCATCTGCTCGGAGAGAAACGTAACACCACCGCTGACAGCAGTGACTCCTGAAGCAGGTGTGAACCCTCTGCTCTTTCGGGACCGGGAATCAAAAGGCTTTGCTCACCTCCCTCGTTATCCTTGTTGTCGGCACAGGCGGTTTCCATGGCGACGCTGCATCCCGGCCCCCTCCAGCCGCTCTGGCAGACGCACTGCCAGCTGTTCTGGCCCAGCGTGCACCTCCCGTTGCCGTTGCACAGGTCCGGGCATCCATCTGGGAGGACAAACGCAGAAGGTAAGCCCAGGGCACACCCACCCCGCTGCAATATTGCTGTGCAGACAAAAAGGTCCTGCTGCTGGGACAAACACTCTCGGTGAAGAAAGGGACACCTCTGAGAAATGGGGATCTAGCTCAAGCCAAAGGGCAGGAGGAGCCCAAACTGCTCTAATACACGTCCTAAGAACCCTGTGAAGGTTCAGACCCTGAGGTGACAGTTTGCTGACAGATCTGTCTCCCATGTGTACACACATAGGAGGGGGAATGTTTTCTTCAACAAGCTCGTCAATGCTCAGAGGGCTTTTGCACTGTGAGTTGCATCATTCTCCAGAGCGTCTCTAAAGACAAGGTTTAAATAAATAGTTTTGTCTCTAAACACAAAGTTTAAATAAATAGCTTTGAAAATATTTTCCTTTATTGACAGTAATTTTAGGATACCTACTTATTTAACACTAAGTTTACTTATATTATGATGTAACATTTCACACTTTCTGAAAAACACATTAGAGGAGATATCCCCTAGAAGATGTATGTTTTGAATTGATTATGGATATGACATGACTTATTGTATAGCAAGAGCTGAAACAGGAACAAAAATATTAATTAGCTAAGCTGCTTACGTGTTATAGCAAATGTCCATAGGTGATAGAATACCTCGATTGCTTTTTCCTGGAGCTAAATGAGTCTCAGGAGGCACTACTGGTATCTTACTGAATATTCATTATGAAGAAGGGTAAGAAAACCAAACTGCAGCCTTGATAAATACAACTGAATCCATCAGTACCCAATCCACACAAGCACACATATTTGTCTGTGGAGGTGACAGAGGAGATTTAAGTGACCTGCAGCAGGTCTCTCACAGCACCTCTTCATGACTCTGAGCAGAAGATTGTGTTGCCATATTGACAATAAGTGTTTGATCTCAAACATCCACAAGCTCTCATTTGAGTTGAAAGTACAGTCTGATCCTGCCATCTCTACCACTAGAGAACATGGAATAAGGATCTCATTGCTGTCACTTTTGGACAGAAAATTTTACCTCAGGACAGCTTACAAAGCTTCACACTCTCTCATTTTTTCTCTCCACCAGCAGTGATGGGTCACTGTTGGCATCAAGACGTGCAGGGACCTGCTGTAGCTCTCTCAGGTCTCACTGACTGGCTGGGTTAGTCCTTCACATTTGACACCGTGCCCCCAAGCTGTGACTATTAATTAAGTATTCCACTCCTCCAGGCATTTTAAGAGCACAAAAGGACTAATGGGCACCCTACCAGACTGTGGATACTCTTCTCATCAATTGTGAGTGAGGAAGGTAGCAGTGAGAAATAGCCTGAAAACAAACAAATATGTTTCCTTTGCCTGAGCAGCACCACATCAGATGTGCAGCACTGGAGAAAGACTAAAATGACAGGATATCACCTTTGTGCCCCTTGGCCTCTGCAGGTAGCAGGGAACAGAAGAAATGGTCACGCTACCACAGCTTTCCCACTAGTGCTGAAAGGTTGAAGCCCTCCAGAAATCACTAATTTGGACTGCTGTGTGTTTCTACAAACCTGTTCAGAAAGCCACAGCTCTGAGTTTATCTCTTCCTGCTCCTCCCAACTCCTTGGCTGTAGCCAGGTGATGGCAGAGGGCAGTTCCTCCGACCCCAGACTGGCTTTCACACTTCTGCAGGAGTTTTCCACTTATCACAATAGGTCCAAGACTATTCAGAGTTCATATTAAAGAATATCAGAAAGCTATCAGCAGATATAAACAAGTCCTATAAGCTGTATTTCAGTGTTGTTGTATATTAAATAAATAGTGCCCGTTTCAGTTAAAGTTAGGGTTACTTTGCCATTACATATCTTAGCTGTAAAAAATTTCACTTACTTTTGCAGTACAGGTAATAGATTCTCAAGACATTTATTTTATCTCTTTCATTTTGTCAGGTTGTTTGAATGACCAAAATGATAATGTTGGAGGGGAGGCATCACAGTGTTTTAAACAAAAAACAAACAGTAATTGTGAATATACACACACGGTTGGTTTTATACCGAGCCACTGAAGAGAATTAAACCACTGAAGCCGTTTGCCTTGCAGCATATGAGCAAGATGAAAACATGAACAGTAGGGAGCTAGCAAAATCCCTGAAAAGTTTTAAGTGCAGCTGGGGATTAATGGACATGACTTTGCGTTTAGTGTAAGGAGAGGAGGCAGCACCACTGTTATAGACATGATGTTGCTAGGAAACACTATGCTACCTCTCTAGAGCTTATTTAACCACAGCCTTCCAAAGACACACTGTTTGAATAACAGAAATATCAGAAGGAAGGGAATGAACAGCGGTAGACTATAATAATAAGATACAAGTACTTGGACAATAATGTCTTCTTTTAAGGATCTATTAAATTAATGATGAATTAACTTCAAAACAGCTTTAAGTAATGGACAACTACCTAGGTATTTTGCATGGTTATGTCTCCATACATGCTTATGTGCATTTTCACTTCTCTTCAAGGAAGTCTGCTAGTCCAACTAGACAACGGAGCTCCATTATGATCCAGTATTCACAAGTTTTCCTCTAAATAATTCCTAAATTTAGGCATTGCACTGACTATCTCTTTTTAAATTTTCCTGCATATGCATGTGCACAATGATGAGTACTGGTAAGCATCCTCTGCACACACAGCATTTCCACGTGGCTCATGGGCTTTGATGGCCTTCAAGGGATTTGGAGAGTTTCACTCTGCAGCCCACAGTCAGCAGTGTGCAACCTGCTGGCTTCTGAATTCTCTGAGTCAGGGAGTCACAGAGAGAGTAAGGCAGTCACAGAGGGAAGGGCTGTCAACATCTTATCTCAAGTAACCCACGGTGGTATGAAGCTCTCAGTCACAGCTCAGAGAACGGCCCCTCGTGCTAAGCAGACAGGTTGCTATTCCTGCTGTGCAGAGAAATTCCCCTCATCTTTTCCATTACAGTATGCTTAATGGAAAATGTCAAGAAGCAAGGTTAAAAAAAAAGAAGGAAGTGCTTGTTTAAAGTGCTAGATTGACAACCTATTTATTCACAGAACAGGCAGAGTACAGGCAACAGCAGTTCAAGTGTCTCACACTTTTGTAGCTGCTGCTAAAGGTGAAACACTAATGCAGGCTCCGTTCTCTCTCAGCCTCCAACTTGTCTGTGGGATTGGAAATTGGGACCTTCAGTAAAGGTACATGGGCAGTAATTAAAACAGCAAGAAAGATTTCAATACGTTTTGCACATGAGAGATCATCAGAGTCAGAATCATTATGAATAGCAAAAACCACTACATGGACAGTGCTTGTTTCAAAAATGGGTAGTGCTGGATATATTTAAAAGAGAATACTCGCAGGTTTCATCTACAATGAAATTATTCTGAGACCAAATTGTAAGGTGGTTAATTCCTTTTTGAACTGTGCAAAATAATTTCCAGTGTCTTGCCAGTTCATCAAAAATTTTAATCCAGTTTTGGATAAACTCTGCACAGAGTTCTTTTCACTCCACTGATACTCACAAACTCCAGGTATACAAATACACGTGTCCAGCTTCCCAGGCATATATAGATTTTCCTTGGCATAAACTACTTTAAAATTGCAAAACAAACATTTTAGGTAAATTGAAATATAAAATCTGCCCAATTCATTTGTGGTTTCAGTTGGAATCATCAGAACTACCACTTACAGTGGAGCAAATCATTCTGGAAAGAAAAGAAAGGAAAGGGCAACCAAGGATAGAGAAGTTAGAGAAATCTTGCACTTTTTAAAGTTTTCAAACTTTAAAGGAATAGGTAGCCTCTTAGTATAATTAAAGAAAAAAGGAGAGATAGAGGAAAAAAAGTAAAATCTAAGTGGCATCTCGTAAGCACTTAGAGAAATGGATGATGCTTTTAGCCCCTACTGTTTGTATATGGAAAAATAAATCAAGAGGTTATGTCTTCTG
This sequence comes from Platyrinchus mystaceus, assembly GCA_035041135.1. Lineage (NCBI taxonomy): Eukaryota > Metazoa > Chordata > Aves > Passeriformes > Tyrannidae > Platyrinchus > Platyrinchus mystaceus. The sequence continues at coordinate 4,347,131 of JAWWLV010000030.1, forward strand.
AGCCCTTCTGATCCTACACTATCAGCCATCTATCCTCCAAACTCCTTCAAACAGGATTTTCAACCAGAAAGGGTTTCCAGCACCCCTCCCCATTTAGTGCACATGTGGTGCAGCAACAGTCTGGAATATGATATCTGCTGTTTATCTTTCTGCCTGACCTCCTTTCACACATCCTGATCCAAAGCCCCCTGGCAGGCAGTGAAGCCTTTCCACTGACTTGCACTGAGGCTGGACCAGGTGGTCCTGTGGGTGAAGAAGCCCTGCAGTAGAGTATGTTCTACAGCACAGTGTTTTCTTGCTCTTAGGATACACACAAGTTTCAAGGGGAACATTTAAATCCTCCTCTTCTCATTAGAGCTGTTAACTATAGAGCTGTAGCAAATAACAGTAGTCTGGGCTACAATGGTACCCAAAGAATATAGAGAAATGATATAAAAGCAATAATGACAATAGCCTGTTTAATTTGGATTTTAGAGGATAATCACTGTTTTCATATTTTTTGTTCATTCCTACAGTGAGGTGCTGGTATGCCTACAGCTATCCAGCAAATAATAAATGAGGTACACAGAACAAGGTACCTAGCAACATTGAAAATAAAATTATGCTTTTTATTTGCTATTGTTATTTTTTAATCCTTCAATCCCAAAGCCTGCAGGGCTTAGTTAAAGCCAAAGAAAGGGCATACAAATAAAAATGACACATAGTGTTATGGTAAGCACACACGAGTTATTTTCTGCAGAGCAACACTTCAACTAAAATAAACTCAAACCCCAAAGCATGTAACTAAACACATGTCAGTGCAACACGGTATTTGTTGAATGAGAGGTGAGGCCCCTTTGTGTGAGTTTGGACAGCTCCAGAACAGGCTGGAGCCACGCAGGGGCACTATGCCAGGTCTTTGAAGAAGGATAGTGACACTGATTGACAAATTGTTAGGAATTAACCCAGCCTTTCAGTGTAACACAAAGGCCACTGTCACTGCTCAAGTACCACAGCAGCTCTGCTTGGTTTCCAGAGAGGACTCACACAGAGCTGGAGCTTCTCCGTGGCACTGAAGAGTTTGTTACCAACATGCTCTGACTGGCTTCCTTGCCTCTTTTTCTTCTCCTTTTTATTTTTCAGAGAAAGCATTTTTTCTAAAAACTACCCAACACCCTAAATATTTTTTTAAAGCCAGATATTAAACAAAGGAATGTATAGAATAAATATCTATTTGCAGATGTGTTGGGCAGATGAATACATGCCTGAGTTAGAACTACAGAATGGCCCAGCTACAATTTTATTTATTGAACAGGCTGAAAAAAAACGAAAGACCAAAAATTAAGTTTCAAGGACTCTGAAATCCTCCACTCTAATACTTCTTGTGCAGACAAACAATTATGAATTTTAAGTAAGATTCCTTTAATTGCCTGGGACATGTATGTCATAACAGAATTTCCCTCTAAATTCTATCTATCTATGCAATTTCAGTCTTTCACACGTAAAGGCAGGAACTCAGGGAACATCCAACTTTCCAAACAAAATAGAGAAATACGAGAAAAATGTGTGATGTTTTAGAAGAAGAGAAGTAAAGCTCTCACAAAGGGGAACTGCTGGTATTAAAAAGGAAGTTTCAAGAAAAGTCACTTGCATCTTTTTGAAGAAAAAGAACAATAAAAAAGATACACACACACAGAAAAGGAGAGGAAAGCTCACGTTGCAATATAGGTCACAAACATTTGAGACTGAAAAAACCCCAAGGGCTGTCAGAGCATCATGCCTTGTTAACAAGGGATTGCTCCCAGCAGAACATTCCATTTTGTCCAACTTCATTTTAAGCGACTCCAGCAGATGGGCTGCTGTGACTTTCTTGAGGGGGAGACACCCTCGAGGTCTCTCTCTTGTGCACAACCAACAGAGCTTTTTCTGTCACCAGCTTTTGGTGTGATCCACACTGCCCCCCAAGCTGCCAACAGCTGGGCAAGAAAAAGAGGGGGACAGTTTGTGGTATACTGTCCTGAGATTTGAGGAAAGCAAACAGATCAATGATCAAAAAGTCCATGTCTGCTCAGAAGGTTGAGTCTACACACAGAGTTCCAGCTGAGCCCTGAATTTGGACTGCCTGTGTATATAAAAGACAGCTTCAAGCAGGAAGGGAGGCTGCATAACGGGAAGTTAAGTCATAAGACTGAGAAGCCTCTGCAATGCCAGGTGCTCTGGGGCAGCCAGAAGGCCAGACCCAGTCCTGCAAATGTGGGATGTCCATGATATCCAAACACCACACAGCCCCCACATCACCCACAGAGTGCAGGCAGGGCCAGGGTGGTCCTGCCAGGCAGGGTCCTGTCTGCTCCCTGATATTGCCAACATGAACATGAAGACACAGCCCATCCTGCACACAAACCAAGGCTCTTCACCATGGCTTTATCATGGCCAGGTGACAACAGTTTGGGCTGTGCACCAGCATAAGCATAGTAGTTCTATGGAACATAGGTAAAGACACTGCTGCAGCAGAGCCACGTAATTCCTTCTGCAGGCCAAGGAGATTATTTGCTGCAATTCTGAGCAAGAGCTAAAATCTGACCCCAGCAGCACATTTCAGTTACACAGTGTATTCTTCTCAAACAAGACTCATATTCAACTCCTATCCATATACCCAATAAAAAGACATATAAAAGATGCAGTAAAATTTGTATTTAAGATAGCTGAGTCTTTCAAATTAATCTTACTGTAACAAAATCCATTTAGAATATAATTCCAGGTGAAATTACATTCATAAAACCACTACCACAACCATAATCTTTTATTGTATTAATGTTTCTGATATTGCATACAAGGACTGGTATCATCCTTTGTAATTTGTAATATCTTTTCTGAGAAAGAAGCCTTCTCAAGTTGGATTTATCTCTAAAATAACGTCTATATGAATAGTTTTGTGGCAGTGTAATGATGAAGTGACCTATCCGACAGGATGTGTAAATTCAGTCAAGTGAAGGGCAATAAGCAAAACACTGCCTTCATGTTTAAAAGAATATATAACCTAATTACAATGTAATAACTAAAATCCCTACATTAATCGCAGTGTTATGGCAAGTGGTTTCAGCCATTCCTTCATAAAAATTAGGATTCACATCATAATTGCATCTGAACTTTTTCTCCCTGAATGCCCCGATGGGTCAGCAGAGGAGGCTCCATTGTCACTGCCCAGCTTTTCTCAGGACACAGCATTTCTTCTGCTTCACATTTTAAAGGCTGAGGAAATCTTTTTAAGCAGCACTATTTGTTGCAAGCAGGTTTCAGAGCAGAGGCAGGGGAGGTAAACACCAAGCCAGGTTAAATCAGCTGTTTCCTGGTGAGCTGAATGTATAAATACTTTGAGTATAAGCACACCAATGTAATCCTTCAGGACTTAGGTAGACAGAAAACTATTCTGCAAACAGGGTCCACACTGGCAAAATTCAGCCAAATTCAACAGAATTACACAGATTTCAGTCAGCTAATGGACAACCTCATGGCAGGTTGGCTGTAGCTGGGCACTTCATGTCATACTTAAAATTAATATAAGTGGTTGTTCTTCAGAAAACACGTTTTCTCTGATTTCTGTGTGTTAGCTGACTACCAAGCATGGGGAAAACCACTGGATCATAAACTGCTGCTGGTGGCTTTATAGCCCTTCCTGCCTGCTGGAAGGATCATGGGTAACTAGGGCTTCTCCTGCCTGAAGGCAGCTAACCACTTGGAAATGGACTCTTTTCATCAGGCTGGCATGAACCTGATCATTCCCCAAAGAAAGAAGCAGCACTTGGATGTATCCATCCTAGCCAAATATCACTAGCATCAAATTTCCCATTTCCAAACATTTTTATAAAGCCTTACTAAAACTAAACTAATATTCCAGACCTAATGCAATTTAGGCTTTTGGGGGAAGACATTCTCAGCTTAGTAATTCAAAATACTTTTTTTCACTTCACAAACCCTCCACTTATGGCATACAGGAAGAACGAACTTCGTTATTCCTTTAATGAAAACTTCCACTTATATAGAAAAATAAAAATCACTTATTATCCACTTTTGCTCCAAATACAAATTGCATTTCTCTGACCATAACTACTTTAACATACAAAAAGTTTTACAAAACAGAGGAGTTTTAGTCAATCAAAATGCCCAGTAAGCTTAGTCAGCATTTACAGGGACCAAACAGAACTGTTCCCCTTCTGTCAGTGCTGCTTAATAGTGGTTTACACCAGTATTTCTAATTTTATTTGAATTCAGGGATGTGAGGGAATGGGATGTGCACACACAAGTAGGGAACTGCAGTGAGAAAAAGCAGATATTACACACAACTTATGTTGCTCAATCTGCTACAGAAGATGGATAGGAAAGGCACTGAGTGGTAACAGCCTGTCCAGTGGGCAAAAAGGAGGATTGTAGGGAGTCTGCCATAAAAACTATGGGCCCAAGTCTCATGTCTGACCTCATAACAACCCTACTTAGAGGAAGAGACTGGACCAGATGACCTCGTGACATCCCATCCAAACTGAATTATCTATGATCCCTTTGGTTTTAGAGCCTTATAATTCATAATTCTCAGGGCAGGGAATCCCAGTTTTCTCAGGCATTATTAAAATATAATTACTTGCTATTCATTAGATATTAATGCCTGCATAGAATTTATAATTTAGCAATTAACTTTCAGGTATGCAAATGCAGATCCTGTGTAAGTGCGCAGGTTATCTCTAACAGCAGAATAAATATGAGCCTTAACATAAGTAGACAGTTTCCTCTATTACTCTGTAGCAGATTAGTATGTTCTGTCCTTTAAATTTGGTACAGGACTTTGGAATCCCTTCAGGATGAAAACCACTCTATAGACATGTGCATTATATTTTGCAGCTGATCTTCTTAAAGTATTAATCACATCGATTCCATGGCTGCACACTGTATGGTTTCAGACTTCAGAGTTCAAACATTCCAGCTGTCCCAAAGGAAAATCCCAAACAAAAAACCAGAAAGTTTTTCAGAAGCATTGTGGGATAGTTTGCAATGAAAAATAGTAACATACACTAAATGCTTCTCATACTCCTTCTGGACTGCAGTAATCCTATATATTCATGACAGTAAAATATTGTTAGAAGTGACCAAAAATAATGGATATTTGAACAGTAAAATAAATATACCTCACATGTTTGTTAAGGCCAGAATTTCTGGAGTTCAAATATGTACAAGTGTGAAGTATGAAATAATGCCCATGACCTAGGAGCAGTATTCTGCCCCGTAGGCAATATACGGAAAACAAATTAAAATAGATAAGCAATGTATTCTGAGTTATGTATTTGTGTATGCTGAGTTGTTTGGCAGATGTAGGATAGAAGATGAATATTTCAGTATGTAAACTATAAACATGCTTTTAATTCTAAAGTGCAAGGCACCATTCTGCATTCCCTGTCAATATACATAAGCCTCATGAATATCATGCCATTTTCCAATTTTTATATCTACCAACTGCACAAATAGCTAATAAAAGCTACAGAAATAAAAATGTTGTTTTCATAAATATACTGGTTTAAATCCTGCATACACAGACAAAGCATAAGTTAGTTCTCTTTTTGTTCCATTTTTTAAAACCTGCCTATGTGGTGAAGGAAGAAACCTCATAATCCTTCCTACATAGCCAGTTGCTTTGATATTTAAATACTAAATAAATCTGGGAAAGTGATTTTGATCTGCTAGGGAGATCATCTTCTCCATTCCACCCCCAAGGAAGCCAAGAGTATTTAATCTGCACTTGGAAGAAATTTGGAAGAGAAACGAGTCTTTAGGCTCTGCTTGCTTTACATTAAACATATTTACTATCAGGCAACTGATGGCTCTGCTCCTCCCCTCGCCTCACTAGAAGTGTCCTTAATTCTCTGGAACGAATACTTAAGTCTTTCTGCTGCTAGGCAGAGTGTTTATTTTCCATTTCTCTGTTGAAGCCATCAGAAGAACCAACAAGACTTTTCTTGATTGCCTTGCATCTATATTTGACAGGTTTTAAGCCACACCAGGACAGGCAGGTTGTTACTCGGTATACTGGGACCGTTTGTCAGGAGCACTTCACTCAGGAAGGGAAACACAAGATAAGTGACTTGGAGATGCAGCCAAGATATCTGGAGGCTGCCTCATCACCAGTTAGAAGGAATTTCCAATAACAATAATAATAATAATAAAAAAAAAAATCTAAGGTCTGTACATGGGACAGCTAAAGGACAACGTGCTACAGTTCTGTGCAATTAGTTCTTTCTTTGCAATGCTGAAAATACAGCTTGAGTAGCAGCTCATAGTAAATCTAAATATCAAAGAGATGTCAAAGAAATTTCTGTTTTCTATCCTGATTATTACTTAGAAAAGTTCCAGGGCTAGGTACCAGAACATGAGATTGCTCTGAAGGCCAGCGTTCCTGACCCTCAGTGCTCAAATAAAATAACTGGTTTCCACACTCTGATTCCCACAATTTCAGTGGGCTACAGTATCATTGTTCATTGCTTATACATAGCTGAATTGTTAGCACATTTCAAGGAACATGTTAGAAACTCATAATAATTAGGCTTGTCTTTAGCTAATAACCATTTATTCAAAGCTGAAAAACAAAGCAGCCTTTTCCCACTTCATAACAATAGTTTGGAGCAGAAAGACAAGTCCTGCCCTGGCTCGAGCTGCAGAGGATTTCCAGAATGTTCCATGCCATGAAAACCTAAGAAAAGAACACCTTGTAACACCAAAATACCACCTGAAGGTCTCTCTCCTGAGGTTTGATGCAGTTTGACTCTATTGAGTTTAAGATCTCCACAGACTGTAATCAAGCAAAGTGAATTCTGGAACAGCTCAAGGTTTCAGAGTAAATACATATGTGGGAATATGCTTAATCAGGCACAGTGCATATCCAGTTTACTGCTGTAAGCAGTCAGGAAGTTTTTGTAAAAATCCTTTTTAAGTGGAAAAACTCTCCTGCAGATTAATGACAAAGCCTTTCTCCTTGAGATACAAATCTGTCAGTGCAAGACTTCATAGGTGAATTCTCCACCTTCTTCTCACTCTGAATGAAACAACTTGCTAATTGTAATTATTTCCTAATCTGTACTGAAGTCACCTAATTTAAGTAAGGGATTGGTAGCAGTAGCCCTGTGAAAATTCATCTTCAGTAAACCTGTAGAATTTTGTCATAGGACGAAAAACCAGAAAAACAGGCATTTTCCTTTTCACTTCACTGTCATTAGTTCACTTTTGAGTGACATCTCACATTCTAAAACATCTTTATCTCAAGCAATAAAATTCAGAAAAGAAAATAAATAATTAAGATCTGGGGGGCATATTCTGCAAATAACTTCATGAAATCTCCCATTTGATACCAATGGGAACACTCACCTTAAGAAATCAGGCACATTATATACGGCCTGATAGAAAGTTTTCCAACTACAATGTTTTATCTCAAAAATGCTGACAAAAATCCTTAGTTGAGTAGGCAATGGTAGGCAAATATGGTAAACTACCCCAGTTCTGCTGAATAAATATTTCCCTATACAAAGCATCTCATACTTTAAACTTTCCATGCAGTAATGCTTTTATATTAAGCAATGAGGATTTAAGGACTTTCATGGTAACTAGAAGTACAATTACTGGTCTAAGATGACAGAATTTACTTAGAAAATTCTTTGCGTATGGAAGATTGAAAGATTAAAGGGAATGGGAAAATAATTAGGTTTTAATAAGCAGTCAATTTTATTTAAAAAAAATGCATGTGGTATGAAAATATTAACAATTTCAGAAGAAACTTCAGTGTCCAAAAAGTTTGCTATGTGAGTGGTATTTCATACCTAATTAACTCTTTTGATAAAGTATATGCACTACTGTTTGAAATTAAGGGTGGGCCGGATCAATTTTAATTCACTTTTTTTTTTTTTTTTTTTTTACTGAGCATATAAGCAATCAAAATTGTCATAGAATATCTAAAAAAAGATTCCAATGAAGAATCATAAAACTGGTAACATCTACAGGCTCCTCTGGATCTGAATTAAGGAAAGGTAATGCTTAAAAATGTCTATATATTTCTCATTTCCCCTTCAACCTTATAGCTACGTGTGTGAGAACAACATGGTAGTTTAGGTTTCTGGTCCATAACCATCTCTGTGGGGAATGCTGCAGGAAGAAGGAATGCTGCAGGAAGAAGGAATGCTGCAGGAAGAAGGACTGCAGACCCATTTACACGGGTTTTACACTGTCTGTAGTGTAACACTCACCCAATATTTCCTTAAATGACTGTTGCCTGTTCAGCCTTCACAAAGAGTGACCTTGACTCTGATAACCTGTTCTCTAAACATGGAAGACTTTCTCCCTTCTAAATCAATAATTCTGACTTATTTTGGAAAAAGACCCCAAGGTTCAAACATTCACAGGACACAAGGAAGATATTTATGGACTGGCTCCATGAGGAAGAATCAATTAATAACGACCCAAGGGAGGCAGTAACAACAAAAGCAATTTCACCCCTAGTTTCCAAAGAAGCTAAAAAAAAAAGATGAACTGGACCTAAAAATCTGTGTCACTATGCTCCCCCCAACCCCAATACAACTATCTACTAGCAGTGCTTCATGGAAGCAATGTTAACCTTCCTTTCAGAACCCTAAAAAACTCCTAAGCAGTGATTTAAGTCCAAAACACCCTTTCATTTTTTTTTTAACAAGAAAAGGTATGTTGCCAGTGCTTTTCATGTACTGCTATCAAATTACTCTAAAAAACAAAAAGGATCAGAATTAATCAGAATCTGCAAACATTTTAACAAAGTCATATTGCACTTTCACTTTTCAGCAGTAAATAATGATCCATGGCTTCCTACTTTCAGTAATACTTTTCTGGCTCAAATGAAAGTGATTCTGCAGTTAAAAAAAAATAGGGAAGAGGAACACCCATCTTCTTCTGTAACTGCTTAATTCTGAGCACACTGTTTTCCATTGTAAGACTGCATGCTATAATGCTAATTCCTCTATTAATTTCAGAGAGAAGTGATCTGTAACCCGGCATATACACATTTTGCCTTGCTTTATTAAATGGAAAGCAAAGAAGTCAGATCAGTTTATGTTTAAACTGTGTTGAAAAGCGGATGGCTACATGCTATATTAGGGACTTAGTTCTACTCTCTGGTATTCCCAGTGGTTAAAACAAAAAGTCAGTTCTGTCATCTGTACTAATGTGTCTCTGGTTTTAGGAGAATCAGCATCTTCTGGGACGTTTAGGGGTTTGTGTTTGTGCATGCTGAATTTACAAAAATAGCTTCAGTTCTATTCCTGAGGAACTCATTTCACAAGAAACGCAGCAACTCCTTTTGATTCCTAACAATTGGAAAATCACAGTATTTGAAGCAGTAGATCAATAAATCACCCTGCTCTTCTAGGCAAAAAATGCTATTGCTAAACTGATATTTTTTTCTTTGCTAATTTGTGCTTTTGGATAATTGTCCTCTTAGTATTGCTTCTAGCCTCAAATCACAACCTAGCAAACCAGTAATATTTTTCACTACAAACCGATTTAGTTTTTAATTAAAAAGAATGTTTTTAATCACAATTACACCATTATATTTATTTCTTAGCGACCAAAGCTATTATCCCTACTAATTCTCTTCAGAACAGGGGCTGCATCTTGATGCACTGTGGTTCTTTAGCTCAGTTGTTCAGTGCTCTGAAAAACTATTTGAAGGCAAATTAAAACATATGTGGTCTAGGTGCATTATGAATCTTAGTAATTTTTCACACTCTTGAATAACTTTAACCTTCCAACATCTACCTAAAAAAAAAAATATCTCATCTGAAATTTTATAATCAAGCAGAATGAATACAGAGGAGATTAATCTTTACCTGGATTCCTGTAAAAATACACTGAAATGGTAAAGTGTATATGCTTTTCAATTATATGAATGATTAACTATGAGCTCATGTAGTTCAGTTGTGCCTCAACAGTTAAAAAAGAAATACCTAAACCTTTCCTTGCAGCTATTTTGTTAATATCTTATTTTACAGCATTATAAAAACAGGCCACAGTCTACTGATGCCGAGTTGATCAACCTGCTCCACACTGGACTGTTAAAAACTGTGAACAGAAACTAAAAATACAGTAGGATTAGGAAAAAAGCCATAAACCCTGATGCTGGTGGGTTGTTTGTCAAAATTATAGCTCCCTAGTTGCAGACTGGAGGAAACCCACAGCGTTTTAAAAGGCATTCTGCAATGGAGAAATTACAAATGAGGTGGGTAGGACTTGGGTGCTGTTACACAAACCACGTTTGAGAGAATGTTCTACTTTTGAACATCTGGGACTCACTGCACGGCTCCCAATAACCAGTGAGACAGCACAAGAAAAGGCAACACATCCCAGATGTTAGACATCAGTCATGGGCCATAGAGCTGGCACATTACAGTAAGGCAGGAGTAAAAATATCTTTTAAGTGTAGTAGAATGAGAGGCAGGAAAGCTTTGCATGGATAAGCAGACAGCCATGTCTCCTCTGCCTAAATTTTCATTAGGGATAATGTTCTGATCCGTGTCACACTGAAGTCTTTGTGGAAGCAAAGTTGCTACTTTTCCATGAAAACTGCTTAACTGTTTAAGAGAGGTACTTGTGTGGAGTGAAATATTTAAATTAAGTGTATAGCATGCAGTGCTAAGGGTCAGCTCTCGGACTGGAAAATCTTCAGGGAACAGCTGGGCCACGAATCCTTTCTGCTCTAATCCTGTTAGTGAATGAAGAGGGAATGACAACAAACACAGTAACCTTAATTTCTGGTGTCCTGCTTTTCCCTTTGGCTTTCAGTATGACTGTGAGCTGCTGGTAGATTAATGAGACACCACTATTGCTTTGTCTCCATCTATCCCAGCATGGATGTGTTTTGAAGACAACTGACAGACTGAGATGGAGAGTTACGTGTCAATCAGTATTATATCACTGGAAATGCTACAGTAGCATGTCCTGGAAACTGTAGAAATCTACAGTGAGTTGCAATTTCTTGGCAGCGATAAATCCAGTAACAGTGACCTCAGTATTACTCCAATTATTTGCACTTTCAACATATGGAGGTGAACCACAACAAGTGGACCACAACAAGTGGACCACAACGACAGACCCAAATGCCTTAAAGAACAATCAAGTTTGTATTTAGCTCTTACATTTCAGTAACCCAAAGTATGTTTGCAATTTCTTTGGGCAAATGAGATATACTACATTATATTAGGATTTCTGTTGTACAGCAAGCTTTGCTTCTTTTTATATGTATAGAAAAACTCTATCTGAACTGGAATAGGTTGAGGCTACCTACAGGAATAATCTCTAGAAGCAGTGTTATCCTAATGAGCATTTCATAAGCAGCTCAGAATAGGGATGGAAAGAAAGAAAGAACGAGAGAAAAGAGCTGGATAACATAAATTTTGTAAAAAACTTTCTTCAGTAAGAACGGCTCACGATACCTCATAACTCGTGCTCTGAACAAGTCCCCATATTCATTCCTTAAGATCTTTTAAAAAACTGTCTAAGTAAGGGCTTTTAGTGAAAGAAGGATGTATCAATATTCAACATCAGTGTGTATTCATCCTCAGTGAGCAGTTACTGCACAACAGAGAGCTGACAGTTTAAAGAGAAGCCTTTCAATAGTTTCGTTTTTCCCTGAAGCCCTAAATAGATCACACAGCAAAATCCTGAACTGACACTTCAGAGGTGCTACAGAGACCATTTTTTCCTTTTTATTTCTGACATTAATATTTTTAATACAACATTAAACTAAGAAAATATTGAGTAGAGAATTTCAAAAGGATCAAATATCTTAGGAAGACAAGTCTCTAACTTCTCATGCATCCTGCCATAAATTTGATGCTAAATTGGCAAGGAGCTGAAAAGGTAAAGCTTTGCACCTGAATTGTTATTCCATACAGTTTGCAGCAGTCAGGCAAAACACATCTGGCTTTATTTGCATCTTCAAGCATGAAAGATTATGTGAAACTGATGCTGAAGATGCAAAGATTATACCTTGAGAATGTATAGGCAAGAATGCAAGTGATCGAGGAAAAGGTATCTCTAACAAGAACCCAAACAGCAAGCCTCAAAAGGATGGGCAGGTATTGTTCTCTTCTGTATTTCTTTCTTAGGAAGTATAAATATTATATATATATGTATATACATATATATTTCTCAAGATCTGGTATTGCCTTTCTATCTCTATACAATCTGTGTCACTGACCTCTCACAAGCATTCCCGTGCCTTTGTTGTTTTGTATCCAGCAACACCATGTAATTCACTCACTTGCTGAAGCTCTGCTTGACACCACGGGGTGCAAAATAACACAGAAAATATTATCTGCAGGAGAAGAGAAGATTGTCTGATGCTGGGAATACTCTTGTGAACAGCAAAATCAGCTCTGCCCTTTCAAAAGTTAGATCAGCTCCTTGATTGATTGCCCTTCCCCTCTTTTTGTGGTCTTTTAAGAGTTCAGGAATTGGCCAGAAAATCAATATAACTCATGTAGAAGCCCCTCCAAAAGGAGAGAAAAGAAATGTGGTTTAGTTTGGGAAGCTATTCACCAGTATCTGCTGGGTGCATCTTTGAAGTACTAGATATAATGCAGGAAGTTTTGCTGAAAACACACTCATTAAATTTTTTGGGCTAGGAAAGGAAGAAATAAGGTCATGTTCTGCAAATATCCTATAAAAAGAGAAAGAAAAAAGCCACTCAAGTGTTCTGACACTGCACTCTGACATATTTCAATCATTTACAGGAAGCCCTCAGCAAAGAATGCAAACAGGAAAGTTCTTCCTCATGAATAAGCTTGCCTTTCAGCCAAAAAAGATCCCCAGCTGCCCCATGTAAATTCTGAAAATGAAAAGGATTTCTGTTTCTAAACTCCCTGAAAGTCAAGCCACTCTCACTATATACAAATCTCTACATAAAAATATACATCCTTGCAAATACACATAATCAGCTTATGATAAAGTAAGTGGATGCATATCATAAATCTGGATTCCTTAGTGCTACAGAAATTGTTCAGAATGTTTACTCATCCCTGACCCACAAAGTAGCCAAGTCTATTTCAGCAGGAATTTGCAAAGTTACAAACCAGAAACAAAAAATCCCAAGCAAGTGCTATCTACATAGTGTAATCTGGGGACTTCAGGGCCAAGATATTTTATTCAGGAGTTTTGGAGGTGAAATAAAAGATTACATATTTACAAAACAAAGCACCTCAACAGCAGATGTAGCTGGGATAGATAAGAAGCATCACTTTCCAGGAAGAAATTTATTTAGCAGGAATTTGCACCTTTACTGAAGCACAGAGATCCTGGACTAAATGACCATTCGTCTGATTGACTGGTACATTTCCTTGGTTTGGGTTATAAAATGATATAACATATGCAACCAAAATACCACTTCATACGGGAAACTTCTACCTTTTGAGTCTCTCCACGCTTGCATGATGGAAATGAAAATGTGAGTGATGTGCAGAGAATGACAGAAACGGTTGAGAAACTCTAAGTCTGCCTCATGAGGTACCTGCTGCTCTTCTGCTTTGCTGAACAGACACGGGGGGAACCACCCTACAACACTCCAATGGAAGCCTGGCACCCAAAAGGCTGTATCACAGGTGTGCTTAGCAAGGAATCTGCTACCAGCTGTAAAAAGAGTGGGATAATTGTATCACCCAGGTGATGAACCGGAATCTGCAGGTACAGAAACAGCCAACATCCCTAACGTTTCTAGTCATGTCTTCATATATATTACCAACATATTTCTGTACCAACAGTAATGAAAAGTGGTCATGACCCAAATATTCTACACATTTTTCAAATAAAATGAAAAAATGCGTTCCTCCCTCCACAGAGCATGCAATCTAAATTCCTGTCATCTTTGCTACAGATTTTTTTTATGCCTTGATAGGTTATAAACTGTTACAGATTAATTTAAAGTTAGAAGTGCATTGGAGAAGTCTAATATATCTAGCTCCTTCTGAATTGCTCTTTGTCAGATACGATGGCTTTCCACTGCCTCCTCCCACACACTTTCCATCTCTCCTGAAAATTGCCTCATCTTTGAATCATTACCGTGGTAATTACAACAAGAGGAATCAGTAGTAGAAGGAAAAAAAAAATCTCTGACACAAAGAGCATTATCATGGGACAAAAATATCTTGCTATATCCAAAGATAACACAACGCTGCATTATTAATGCTCCTATCGATTATTGACTTCATGATAAGGTAAATAACGAAATCTTTATACTTTACTTGTGGTTTTCCTTCCAGTTGACAGAAAATATAAACATGTCTGAAAGCTGGAAAGGGCATGGTCATCCCAAAACATCTGGAGGGGGGAAATTTTTTACTGCACTTTATTTTTTAGTAAAACCAGAGGTGGAATAATATTCGCCAAGTGTTCACCTGGGTGAATCTTCATGCTTTAAAGGGAGAACATTGAAAGTATTTTCCTGCTGGATGTTAATTTGTTTGGATCTTTCAGAGTGGCTCAATATCCACATTGACAAACCCATTGTTCTGCAAATACAGAACACCCAGATTAGCCTCCTTAGCTGGGTAAATGATCAATTCCACTTCCAAGAGCAGCCTTAGATTCTTAAAGGCAATGAAAGTACAAATCCTAACATAGGCAATTATAAAATAAATTCCTTAGAAGGAATGCTACCTTTTAAGCTCATTTAAAACAGAGACTGGAAGGGAGCTCATACAGTTCACTGACTTTTAGTGAGCTCACTGCCCCATGGCAGGAGGGATTAGCTCTCCGCTGTTCCTGACAGATGTTTGTCTAAATACTTGTTAAAAGCTGTACTGAGGAGGAGTCCACAACTTGCTTGCACAACCTACTTCAGTTTTTCCATTTACTGTTACATGTTTTTTTCCCAACACCTAACACAAATATCCTGTACTGTAACTTAAACTTCTTAATCCTGGACACAGAATCCTTTCTTTTTCCTGAATATTTTCATTGTATCTGAAAATTTTAGGTTATTGCCCACCATGTAGGTGACAGAATCCTTGTTCTTTCCAACCTTTCTTCTTTATTCGAGGCCCTGAAAACATAGAAGATAAGATAAAGGGCTAAGAGAGAATTCCAAATCCCTTATTTATTGAGGAACACATCCTACAATTTTGATGTTTTTAGTACAGGGGCCAAGGACTCACTGGGGGAAAGAGAGTGGCAGATCCCCAGCTCTGGAGTTAGATTTCCAAAAGCAGTACCAAGGCCAGGATTTATGGTTGGACTCAAGGATCTTAAGGGTCTTTTCCAACCTGAGTGAACCTAAGCAGAGTCTGCAGAGATGCACATCACCTGGCTGTGTTGGGTCTAGCAGGGAGGCAGGCAGAGGTTCAGCTTCAACGCCTGTACCAGGGAGTAAAGCTCATTTGCAGTGAAAAAAAAAAAAAAGGAACAGAAAATATAAGAATTGTCTGGATAAAAATGTGCTGTAGACAATTCTTATTATTAAATAGCCTTGAGTACAATCTTTCCCCACTTTCTGTCTGAAAGGGAATGCTTAACCTACATCTTATGTAGGACATGAGCAGACAAGAACAAAGCTTGGGAATACGACAGACAGTCACAAAGAAAACCTCTTATATCACCTTCTGGTGAGAGCTCACCTCAAAAGATACATTTTCAGACTTTTAAATTTTACTTGTAAATGTTGAGGATTAAATGCTGATTTCACTGGTCTCACAGTGAGATTTTTACCAATAACTTAATAAGGGTCACATTTCATGCTGCAGGGATATGAATTAGAGATGGAATTACACTTTTTAGATGGTATTTCTGACTGTTTCATAAGATCTCCATATATATCATCCTGTCCTTGGAATACTATCTTGACAATTTATACACAGAACACCCTCTGTAACCGTTTAAAAACAACAGCTTTAAACATCCAAGTATTATTTTCAGTGAAAGCAACAGATCTGTTCTATAACAGCACATTTTAACAGCACTCAGATTATTCAAGGAAAAGCTAAATCCTCCATCTTAAATTTCTGTCATGCAATTGGTTTGAGATTAACAACTTCTATACCACAGTCTTTCACTTTGTTATTAGTTTTCCAATATTTTTTTCCTCATCTAGATTACCCTCTATTATTTAGTTATAACTTCCTCCATAATTGCAATCAATGAATAGTAATCACTTAATAAACATATCCTGACAGGTCTATTTTTGCACTGGGAAAAGATTAATTTTCTTTATCACCACTCCAGTAAGCAATTTTTTTTTCCTTGCCTGAAGTAGCAAAGTGAACTGCAGTTCTGCTCTGCTATGTACAGGCATCTGAGCAAGACCAGACACCCCTCCTTTCACTTTTACATTATTTGGATATAGATTTATCAAAATCTGTGTAACTTGGAACGTGCATTCATTTTTATATGCATTCATTCTTATATGTAATATTATTCCACACAAGTAAAAGCTGCTTTGCACAAACGGTTTGTTAACACTGAGCTAATACTGCTGTGCTGGGAGGCTTTTCAGAGTTCTTTGCTTAAAACCAGATAATGCAGAGAGAAACTGCACTTCTGGTAAAATTTTTGAATGCCAAAGAGTGTGCATTCTGTCAAGTATCTGTTAAAGCCTAATTTGATATTAAATAGAATAAAATATCCTGAGTGAACCTGGATATCTGCAGGTTGATACGATGATTTCTATTCCACTGCCATGTAAATATAGCACATGAAACTTGTAAAGAAACCCAAACAAAAGCATTTTGGTTTGTATATAGAATCCTGTTTTTCTTTCTCACAAGTCAAGTCTATTCGTTCTAAGTGGGCCTGGCCTAAAGTAACTGAAATCACAGCAAGTTTTTCTGCTGACTTCGTTTCAGATTAGGTGTAGCAAAAAGTGGAAATTCAGAGGAAATAACCTCTCCTACAGGATTCACATTTTTCTGCTTGGATCCAAATGGAGAAACTCTCAAATGTCCTGTGAGGTTAAGCCTGGCCATGCAGTGCTCCCGAAGTACTAAGACGGGTATTCAAAAATACAAACTGTGTACAACGATGGGAGGGATTCACCCTCAGCTCCTTTGCTGTCTTACTCTGGTCTGGCCTGGCTTTGCCTTAGGACAAACAGACTGTGCAGTTTGCCAGGTCCCTTCCAAAAGAGGACTAAATCTTGGCTTTGGATTAACCAAATGAAAAAAATAATTTTAAAATAATTTTTAACACATCAAAAATGCATTCCTGAATATTATCTTTTCCGGTGGACCCTCCTCAGTGAGTAATTCTCACATTAAATGGTGTGTCAAACTTGCAGTTGAAAGTGAAGCCATAAGACAGTGCTTGAAATGAAAGTGAGTTTCCATGAAATTTAAGTGCACTTCAGTTCTTCACACTAACGTTTAAAACATCTTGAGCAACTCATCCTTGTACCAAAGTATCAATTCATTCCAAGGACAAATTTTCCAGTGGTAACTTCTGGCACTTTTCATACCAATACTGACAAAAATTAGCTTTACCATCCTTATCCTCTGAACTCTCCGTGCGTGTCAGTCCCACGTCACACAAACCAGTGCAGTCATGCTGAGCTGTCCCTCTGAACTGAATCCCATTCCTGCTCTGTGCTTTTGTAAATGGCCTCAGGATATGATCCTATGAAAATTCGTACTAATACAGGCTTATCACAAGAATATATATCTGTCTACAAACAACAGACAACTTAGGACTGCACTAATCTGATACACAACGACTAGGAGGACATACCTAAATTCTTTGCACCAGTCTCATCCTTGCCACAGGCAGAACCACATTAAGCTTCAAGGATATCTTTCTAACCCATACCAAACAAAAAAAGCTTGTGCATATTTTAATCACTTGAGAAGTATCACCCTTCCTCTGGAAAGAATTGATTACATATATCAGTAAAAGGGAAGATATTTAGTTCAAAGCTCTGAAAATTAGACTTAAAAAATCTCACTGCAGAGAGTTCACTAGTTCAGCTTGCAATTTTCAGCATACTTTTGAGATCTTGGTAAAAGGCATCTTTTTGTCTGCACAGTAATAAAGACTTTACATACACTAATTACTTCTAAACATAGGCATATTACTAAGGTATCATAAAGCAAAACAAATTTTGCACAAAGCATGAACTTTTAAAATAAGCAACTATTACAGAATTTAATGAAAAAATATATATTAGGAATTTTGTAAGGATCTGAGAGGCATTTAATACGAAAACAAAATGGCTAGATTAATCTAGCAGAGGTGTGTTGATATGATGGAAGTTTGAAAGCAATTATGAAAGAACACTCTGCATCTGTGCTGGCCACAAAGTGTTCAGTCATAAAAGCTTTGATTTAAATCATATTAGCATAGTGTAGCAAAGCATGCAGCACCACAACATCAAAGGATATGCTATTTTTTTTTCTCCAATAAGAGTATACTTTTAGTTTCCGACTCATGTGTTTATCAGAAATGATTTGTATATCCAGGGAGAAATCAGAGGGGAATGAAAAAGAAAAACAGCTTGAGGGATGCAAGAATCTCACCACACTTTTAAGTAAAGAAATAACAATTCACTTGTAATAAGACTGTCCCATTAAGGTCCCTGATTGCTATGAAGATCTTAATTGACCTACTCTTTTTTTTGTTAAATTTACCACCTTAAGATAATGAAAACAGTATGATTTTGGATTAGGACTCAATAGGTTTATTTTAAGATATACCTCACAGTCCTCCAAAAATTTTCTGGAGTAAAGCACTGTTGCCTGAACCTCAGACTGACTCAACAGCTGGATACTCTTGCTCCAGATAAATTTGCTCAGATTTCTCAGAAGGAATGTGATCGCTGAGAATTTCCCATTTTTGATTTGAGCATAGGGAAAATAACAGGAGAAAGCCAGGGAGCTATTTCTGTACCACCAGGAACACTTAATTCTCCACCACTTGACCTCTGCTCTGGGTGGGGATGTGTTTCAGATGTGATGTATAACAGCAGGAGAGCACTGATGCTCTCACTGAGACCAGGAAATTAAAAGAGGTGCCATTCACACAAAGGAATATTTAGTTAAGTTTGAAAATCTTGGCTCGGATGACACCGGGACAAACCATTTGTTACATCTTTACTTCCTAATGTTTACTTGCTGTGGAATTTTTGTTGGGTTTTTTTATCTCCACAAATCATTTTATTACTGATTTTAAAGGATTCCAAGAGCTCACCTGCATTTCACCCAACACACTTTGAGTCAGAATTAAGCACTAGGGTCCTTAAGGGAACAGCCCATTACAATACACGACAGTAACTATGTTTCTACGATTTATGAAAAGAAAGCAATATGTGCCTGTTTCGGTGCCTGTCGTTTGCCTACCAATGGTGCAGTGCTCCCCATTCCAGCCCTCTCTGCATTCACACTTCCCATCTTTACAAGTTCCATGCTCCGTGCAGCGGGGGTGACACACGCGCTGGTCACAGGCCGCTCCCGTCCACCCTTCTTCGCAGCGACACGCTCCGCCCATGCACACCCCGTGGGTGCCACAGTCTACAGAACACACTTCTAGGAGAGAAAAGAAGGTGTCAAAAGCTGGCCTGTTCACATTCTGAGGAAAACTGGCATTTCACTTTTGCTTTAAAACAAAATCATATTTAAAAAGTTGTTTTTAAAAAAAATGCCGGACAGACTGTGCTAGACCTGGGTCCTCTACGCAGATAAAAACAAGTTTCAGAGGTAGTGTCCCCACCAACACTGTCAGCAGCCAGAATGGGAGCAGGTAGCTCTGCTTTACTCAAACCTGGACCTCAGGGGATACATTTCAATGATAGACATTGATTTGCTGAGAATGACACTGAAACTCAGTCATTCAGCTGAGAACGGTGGCAGTTCAGGGTCACTTAGACTCTAGGAGCGATGGGGAAAAGACACTTTCAAAGGACAGATCTTGGATTCCTATTACATGGTCAGTTATCTGGTGGCTCACTCCCAAAATTCTACTGCTCTCTGCCAGCTGAAGTTGTAGAAAAAGCAGAGGGGTCTTTTGCCCCACATATCACCAAAGAAATGGTCAATAAAACATCTCCATCATGAATTTTTCTGTCTGCTAATCCATGAAGCAGAAAACACATGTCTTCATATTCATGTCACTTGGTGGGTTGTTATAAGTGCTTGATCTTAGGAAGTAACTGAATAAGTGTGAAAAACGCACATATTATTTGGAGAAACTTGTTTTTGGCCTACAGCACCATCTCAAGATTCAACTTACAATATAAATGCAAAATTCCCAGTATTTTTTCCCCCCACAAATAGAACATTTGCCATCTTGTCAAATCTGTGTTGTCCTCTTTTGCTCCTTCTGTTAGAATAATCAAGTTTTACAACTGGAGCTTTGGTGAGGATGGAAGTTTTAGCTAACACTTTTGTACCTGCTTTTAAGTGTTACTTAATATTTTTAAAATATATTATAAAACTTTAATATTATATGAACTTTTAAAATAAAATATAAATATATATAAAATTTAGTATTATAAAAACAATATTATAAAAACTTATTTTTTAAAAATATATTCTGCATACAACTGAAGAGGGAAAAATACCCTTGATTTGAAAAGATATCTTTCTAGTTTGTGATGTTTTTCATAAATGAGGAGCATTTTGATGTGCAGTAAAGCAAACTCTGGAAATAGACCCAAGTGGAGTGTTCTCCATTCTTCAAATGTTATACCCATTTATAAATTACGTATGTTTTTATTTTCATTTACAGTTGTGAGGTACTTAAGCAACTTTTTCAGTCCAAATGAGACTCAGTGCTAGAATGAAACACAAACTCCTAATCTGCATCCAACTCACCCCCAGCTGACAGTCCCAAATAAAGAATTTAACAAAAAACAGTATCTGAGATGCACACACACTGCCCCCCAACAGAACTAAACAAGATCAAACATGTTCCAAAGGCAAGTTCCTAGAGTATTTGCACTGCAAACCTGCAATAGATACTAATGTTTTAACAAAATAGGAGCAGTACTGCAACATATTGCAAGACAATATTTTTCTTACCGACGGAGCAGTCGGGACCCATCCAGTTGGGGTCACAGCTGCAGAGCCCTGTGTCAGACAGGTAGGTGCCGTGCCCACTGCACTGCTCTGGGCACTGGGCTCTGGGAAGCTCACAGTTCACTCCTCCCCATCCCGGGCTGCAGAGACATTCCCCGTTCACACACACTCCGTGGTTGGAGCACGTCGGATCCAAGCAATCCACTGCAGAAGAAAACAGAAACAATGTGGAAAATGGTCAGTTCGCACAATTCAGCGTTTGGAAAACATGTAGGCAAGTGCTCTGAGGAGTTCGTGTCGCTGTGATAAATAAAGGAAATTGAGGTGGTTCTTGTTAACGACCTGGAGTGAGAATGGGAAAGTGAAGTAATTTGTATTTTACATTAAATAAAAAAAATTAAAAAAGGTTTTGACTGCACAATGACAGTTTACTGCAGCAATGCTGTGGTGGGGAAGCACAAAGACTTAAAAATAGCATTTCAGTACATATAACAAGAGTTCCACACATTAGCCTGGAGACATTCTTCTGAAATACACTGAAATTCCAATGACTCATGTACTGTACTTAAATTAAAAAGTAAGCTAATAAATGGCAGTTTTAAAGGATTTTTTTCCTTTGGAGTATCTTCAATACTGCTATTACTACTATTAAAATGCTAGAGCATTGTGAAAACTGTGGCTCTCCTGAGAGCCACTTCAAGTACCTAGAAGTCAAAATACCAGTGGCTTTCAGCTTCGTTTAGGCTCCTAATCATTCAGGTACTTCTGAATGTTTGATGCATGGTTCATTAACAGCTGAGCTGTGAAGCTGAGAGCCCTGGGTACTTCAAACCATATTCTAACCAGCAGCTTATTCCTCTTAAAAGAAATAAAACCAGATACAGACACGGATTTCATATTTTCTCAATCCAGAAACAACAGAGTAAGAAAGTGAAAAGAGTTATGATGGAAAATGATGCAATGAAATTTCAGTTGCTATTTCAATCCCGACAAATAAAGGAATGTTATGAGCTGCCTTTCAAATAAAATTTATCAGGAACCTTATGAATTTCCAAATTTTTATCTTATATCATGAATTTGTATAAATACACTCTGCTGTACTGCAAACACCACCGTAGAGGCTTCAC
Organism: Platyrinchus mystaceus; assembly: GCA_035041135.1. Classification (NCBI taxonomy): domain Eukaryota; kingdom Metazoa; phylum Chordata; class Aves; order Passeriformes; family Tyrannidae; genus Platyrinchus; species Platyrinchus mystaceus. The sequence continues at coordinate 4,369,284 of JAWWLV010000030.1, forward strand.
CTGCCTTTTGCTGTGGAATTGAGGGCCAAGGTCAAATTCATGCCTTAAATAACCTGAATTCATCTCATGACTGGTATATATTGGCTCACAACAGGGCCAAGAATGATTGGCATTCTCTCTTGTTGTTCCAGGAAGATCTGAGTTTATAATGAAAGTGATTTATCTCTCATCTTTTCCAAATTGATCTTTCTAAATTAAGGCAGAGACATTTTCACTCTACCTGATGTGAACAATACTTGATCTTTCAAATCTCAGCTTTTCTATAAACACAGAGCCTTGTCAAATTATTTTATGTAGTTGCAGAACATTTAAAGTAAGTATATAGATTAGATACAAACAGAGGATTGAGGCAGGCACAGAGATGCAATAACATGTGTTATCAGAATAGTTTTGATTTTAATTCAGATTACAGTAGTACAAGAATAAATTACTGTAAAATTTCTTACAAGATTTTCATTTTAATGATGACACTGACTATAGTTTTGGGTTTTTTAAAGATTTAAAGCTTAGCTACTGAGACATGAAAACATTAAAATGCAATTTCGTATTTATAGGTAAAGCAAGATTGTTTTGTGGTTCAGTTCTGATGAAAGTTGATAAATTAACAAATTGTTCTAAAATTATACATTTAGTCTATTGCATTTTTTTTTTTAGATCATGATATTTTAATGGAAAATTTAGAAGGGTAATATGTGCATAACATCACATGTGGCAGGACAGCTACTTTTAGGAGATAATGATAAGTCATAATGTACGCTCCTTGTCAGGAATGTATCATCTCAAATGAAAGCACTAATGAAAGGAATGTAGAGCATATGAAAAACACCACCTTCTGCTACAGAAATGAACACTCTTTCCTCTATCCTGAATTACAGTGCTCCTGCAACTGAGACTTATTCCCACTGAATAAGCCTATCAATGCCCCTAAGCCTTGTTTTACAGGATAACACACTAAACACCTTTATCCTTTGTTCCAGACAAATATACTTTACAGCTGTTTTGTTCTATCATATGGGTAAGTAGCAGCTTTCAAAGTTTAAACTGAGGAGAGTTTTTACTTTGAGCTCCAATCTTGTTCTATTTTAATACCTGCTCTTAAGAGTTATCATCTCGGGCCAGATCCTCTGCTGTTAAAATTAGCATAATGTGATTACCTGCAACAGAACTGCACTGACTTATGCTGCAGAGGTGCTGGCCCTGAGATGGAGGAGGGTCTACAATGCTATTTAATAAGGATTTACAAATGGACTGTCTTTGGTATTGCAACAAAGGAGAACGGGCGGGTACGTTAGACTTAGAACTCAGGGCCCCTTGGCAGCTCAGATCATTAGAGCTCATTTAGTATTGGGCTCTCTGTAGATTTGACAAAAAAAGGTACTGAAAGCAATTTATATCCTTAAGGACAAAAAAGGAGGTCAAGGAGTTTTCTGAACAATATGTACCAAGAAGTCCCCAAAGAGCCATGAATTACACTTATGAAGTTAAATGTCATTGAAAAATGACTCGACCAGGAAAGTGACAAGAAAACCACCCTTAACTTAACCTAATTTGGCGATTTCACTTGTCTCCCCCTGAAACCAGATTGAAAGAAGCCTGACAAATACTTCATTTCATCTTGTGTGCAAATTTGTTAATAGAACAACAGTGTTTATGCTGCAAAAATTGTGCATCACAAATATTGATTTTGGTGCCACTTTCATTTCGGGTAAATTGTTTGAACAATATGACCATGACGAATATCAGAAATAAAAAGCTATTGAGAAGACAAAAAAAAACGCTGACCCACTTGTTCTAATTCATTATCCTAGTTGGAAAATGGCAAATGAATCAACCTTCGCTGTTCCTTTTGGAAGTTCAAATCAACAGAGGAGATTTCATATATTATATTTAACTACAGATATATTATTTGTATCATTCTACCATTAAAATTTTTAATTCATAAAAAAACTTGAAATAAAATTAGGTGATTAATTAGAGAGACACCATTTCATATTACACTCTCCTATAGCACTTGAATTAATGTAAGAAATATGTACAAAATAAATGGAATTTTAGGGTGGAAACATGATGGTTCTTTTTTATTTATTTGCAAATTAATTTTTTGACTTCTTTATTGCCCACTGATAAGGTTATTTCAACCTTTCTTGTCAGGTTATTGGCCACTTCCAAGTTTGCAGCAAATACCTCCTGCCTTTGTAATCCATTTATCTTTTTAAGAAAAAACATATCCTTCCAAGCACAGTGTTGATTAAATAATGTCTATCCTTTCATCTCAAATAGCAGTTCACCTCCCAGAAAGCTTAGTTGACTGACAATGGTTTGTAGTGGTCCCAGCTTTGGCTGGTGTTAACACAACACCTTTGTTCTGTGAACTTCTCTGGAGCTGCAGATGTGTTTGTTTCTCTAGTTTCAAACATTCACCTCAAAATAAACTGAATTAAGCACTACAGGAGCTTATTTCTCTTACAGGAGTCTATGGAATCCAAGGCATCTGGCCCAGATACACCACAGCCATCCTAGACAACTGAAAGCAGAGAGATAATTCCATGGAAGCAGCTGGAAATTACCATCAGGGTAAGGGAGGAGCTGCTTGCAAGGTAAAATTTACAGAATTAGGAAAGATCATTTTAGGCCATCTGCCATAATCTGTCTAATAATACAAGCATTTATATAACACAAAACATGGTTAAATGTATCAAACTCAAAGACACTAAGCAAACAGTTGCAATTAGTACCAGAAAGAGAGCTTTTGCATTCCTGATAATAGATTGGATGTTGTAGAGCAAGTTAAAGACAGGTTTTTTCCATCTTTGATTTTGATGCAAATGATAGTTAAAGGAAGGCATTATAGATAATTTTTTATTATCTCCTGTAATCTTACACTTAGTGAGAACTGAGAACTATCAGTTCTAAGTGGACAAAAAGGACATTACAGCATTTTCTGGATATAGTTTGAAATGCAACCCATTAAAAACAATGGAAAAACTCTTGACAACAACTGAGTTCTGGATTAAAGCTGTAATAACCAGTGTTGGGAAGCTTTAGTGTAGGGAGGTGACATGAATGAACTGAACAAGCAGTTGCAGTGTTGGCAGTCCCAGTAGTGAGGATCCTTGTGGAGTTTTTTCCTTTTAGCACAGTAAATTCACTCACACTAATCCAAGATTTTGTCCTAAAGGTGACAATTGTAGGCCAAAGAATAAAACCCTTGGTAATTTAAGTCCCCATAGTTTTCTTCCCTTGGTTTTCTGATGGGAGAAACAGCTCTTTATTATAGGGTAAGATAAAAATCAATACTCATGGTGGACAGCTCTGCAACCCATTCTGAATATTCCAGAGAGACTCCTTAGTCCTAAAAGCTTCTCATCCCAGTCCTATCACTTTAGTACTCAAGCTGCTTCTCCTTTTAGAGGATTAATGAACTCTGGAATGTCATCATAACGTAACATGAACTACTACTGCCCTGAGGATGTGCCAAGGAATGGTGAACTGTCTGTCAGCAATTGTCTGGGGAATTAAATTCCCTTTTAAAACCATACTAATATACTTCAAAAAGAAAAGCAGTCCAGTTTATGTTGTGCATTCTAACAGAAAACACTGTGAATACAACCAGGATTGAGCTAAATGTATGACTACATTTTGCAGGGTTATTTTATTACATTTGCTCATTCTACACTCACAAGGAATTGGACACTTTAAACCTGGAAAGGTTTTCTGCATTTAAAAGGCAGTTTTTGTTCATGTGTACCATCTACCTTTCCTTAATCTTGTATGATTGCAGCTAACAGGAGTAATTTGTCCTACATTAACTCTGTAAGTCACACAGTTATCTAAGTCTTTCAAATTTGTTTCATGAGCTTCTATCTTAATAGTGATTGATACGTGTGCTTTGTGTGAAGCTGAAGCTGTACAATTTTGTCTACCACTGCTCCTTTCTCCTCTGCATTTCACACCTAAATTGTTCAGTAAATATAATCCATAAGAAAAGATTTTTCTCTTCACTCTTCAACAAAGGAATTATTCAGGTTTACTTGTGGCAGACACTCTTAATACTGCAAAACAACATATACAGAAGGCCAGAAGTTTCGTTTGAATTTTGATAGATCAGTAAAATTGGGACTACCCTCCTCTACAATAATCTCCTACGGCAGTTTCATACTTAGATTTTTCCTCTGCTCTTTCTTTTTTCCCTACTCATTAAATAATTCCAAAACCCAGAAAACAAACTTACAACACAGAAAATAAACATCCTTACCTTCCTCACAGTTTTCTCCTTTGTAGCCCACCAAACAGACACAGTTCCCTTCGATGCAGGAACCGTGACCTCCACATGAGGGATCAATACACTGGCTGATGGGTACATCACATTCTGGACCTTTCCAGCCACTGTAGCACAAGCAGGTGCCTTTGGAGTATTGACCATTGCCACTGCACAGAACCGGGCAGGCAGCTGGAAAAGGGAATGAAAGGAAAACAGCATCCAGGGTCATGCACGTATTCCTGTAAAAGTGCACTAAAAATCCACTGCCAAATACTTATACATATACTTAAATATGTTAACTTACTGGGAAAAAAATTCTAAGATAATTTGTAGTAGTTCAGTTCTTCATTTCCCAAAGAAATAATTTTATTACTATCTAATAAAGCACTCGTGTTGGGCATTCCAAGAATACAACTCCTATTCTTTATAAACTACTGGTGGTGTTTGGGATAACTAATGAGGTAGGGTGAACAGATTTGAGTCTGACATTACTTGGCTTTGTTCCTCTAGCTAACACTCAATTTCCACAGACAGCAGAACACAAAATATTCAGTCCCCAAAACATTTTATTATGTAGCATCTTTCTTCTTTCACAACACTTTTTTAAATGTAATGTCCCCACACTTTTTTAGATCCTTTGACTTTCAGTGTAAGAATCTTGAACACAAGCTTTCAGCTACTAGAAATGCACCTTGCCACCAATATCCCTGGTGAACCTGGTTTCCCCAAATCCCAGAGTGACAGCTTTTACCCTGTGTGTATTGGCAAGAAAGCACCATTATTAACCCTTATCCCTCACCCTTGTGCTATTAAGGGGTAAGACACATCCTGAGCAAATATTCATTAATGCAAATGGAGTGAAGCCTATGAATAATAAAGGTAGTTGGCAGGTCTTGGGTGCCAGGAATCAGATGTTGTACATATGCAGGGCAATGGAAAGAAACAAGTGGTTTATTAAAACCCATCTGCATATAAATGTTATACTAAAGCCTATTCACACTCCTTTATGCTCATGTCTCCCCTGTAAACATGGCAATCTGTGACCCTCTGTGCCTGTCAAAGACTGGATATGGTCCTTACCCACAGAAATGGAAAAAATAACAGAAGAATAACAGAAAATGGGAGTAATGAAGAGAATCTTGGAGAAAAGGTACAGTTTTGTGCTCTTCTCTCTGATGCAGTTTGATAGAGACAGAAAAGTATTTCCCTGTCTTCTCACCCTTCAAAGTAATTAGAAACTAACACCTAGTTTTACAGTGCCAAAAATATACTCAAAAGCTACTATTAATCATTAAAAGGTCCTAATGTCTTCTTGGCTTCTATTATCCCTTTAACCTGGATGATCAAGAAGAACCCAAGTAATTGATTTCCTACAAAGAAATGTGTAATGGTCCAGTTATCCAACTTCTCCAGTGTTCAGTCCTGCAACCCTTATTAATCTTAGCTGTCCCATTGATCTGCTGCAAAAACACATTTCAGGATTGATTTTTTCAGGAATTTTCTTATTTGAAATGGGAAAAAATTGATCAGATAAAAATAAATTCAGATTTCTAACCTGAAATGTCAGCTAAAATTTGGAGTGCTGAGACTTATTTCAATTAAGACTACAGGATGATAGGCCACATGTCACATGTATAATCTTTTTTAGCCTATTTTTTTCTACAGTAAAACAATGAAAAAAATCAGCATGCTGGAGTCTGGGGTTTTTGTTACTGTTCCTGTGTCTCAGAGCCATATTATCCATCCTTTGGTGGCAATAGGACTTCATTCCACTGCAGATCTGGCATACTCTCTTACTATGAGTCTTGTCCAGTGGCTTTCTTACTCACTCTGAAAATAAACATGAATTTGAATAAAATCTATTTTCCAGCAGCAACATTGGCATTTCAGATGTGTTATATGTTCACTAGTGCTGTACTGAGTTCAGTGGAAAATGTTTATGCTAAAGTTCTACCAGTTTTGCTTTTCAGAGCTGGTTTCAGAATTAAGTTTAGTGAACCAGCTGGATTGAATACCATACAGACAAATATCCATTATATCCATACTGCACTCTGGGACAGCCTAATTTACACCTTTTTACATGGCATCATCAAACACCCTTCCATGCTGTACTAGTAGCAACCTGACGCTGTGTGACTATTCCTTCTGCCTGCAGGTATCACAGCTGGAGCCTGGCTCAGTTCCTCAGTGTTCACAGCCCTTCACTGCCCAGCTGTGCTGCTCCTCCTGCAAGTCATACAGGTGAGCCAGGAAGAAAGGGATCAACCTGGCACCACTTGCACTTTTCAGGCATAAAGACCTGGGGGCACAAACAATTCCTTTGTCCATAACTCTCCATTTCACTGCTATTAAAAGGCTTGTTTGGGCTGACATTGATAGGTTTTCCCAAATCACTGTAAGAACGGCAGTCACTTCCTCCTGCTCTCTTTATTTGCCACAGTGAAGAGCATCTGGTGGCAAGGGATGAAAAGGCAGCCTGTCCTGAAGACCTGCAGTAATCACGAGTGACCAGTTTCTTGGTGCCATCTTGCACACCCTGACAGACTGCAGAGACACTGACTCTTTATTTGGGCCTCATTTTAACACAAAAATATCTCTCTCTAGAACAAGGCAATGCGGTGGTTAATCCTGCAGTCCCTCTGCTCAAGTCCCCCACAGAAGGAAGTAAGATTGTTATTCTCTGCAATGATTCCAAGCCATTGCAGAGACTCAGAGCTGTTATTATTGATGGTTGCTCAGTGTGGATTCTCCAACTGCATTGGGACACACTTGCTTTTGCCCATCAAACTCCTCTCCATGCTGTGATAAAGCTCCATAGAAAGAAAACATCCCAGGATGGCGAAATGAATCCGTAGGCAACAGACAGTTTCTCTGAACAAACCACATCTGTTTATGTAGTTATAAAGACAAAAAGTTTGAGTTGACTCACAAGCTGGATACAAGTGAGGAATAGCTTTTTTGTGTTGTTGTTTTATAGGTCAACATGTCACTCACCACCTGAAAGGACTTCTGCTCTGCAAACCTCTCCTGTGGAGTGGAGTGAAAACTCAAAGACAATAACTCTTACATTTAAACAGCACAGTTCCTTGTAAGAGGGACTGAGCAGAAATAACTCCATAAATAAAAAAAGAAAACCAAAACAACAACAACAGTAAAAACCAACCCAAGCCACTTAGATGTGACCACCCTAGACCTAGAGTGGTCTAGACCTATAAATCTGTGCCAGGCATCTACTGTAAGATCAATTCTCTGCTTGCTTTGCCCCTAAGTCTCATTAAGCAATGGGCAATTGCAGTCCAGCTAAAGGAGATGTATATCTGCTATTTGGAACTTGTCTATGGGAAAGCCATTCTTAGCTCCTACTTTTGATCTGGATTTGCAGGGTTCAACTTCTGGGACACCAGAGACTGGCACAGGAGAAGAAAGATTACTAGATAGTGCTGGGTCTTGGGCTAAAGAGCTCCCACAGTAGTTTTTTAGTTTTCCCTCACTCTGCTATGGTGCTTCAGGAATTTAAGTAAAGCTGAAAGCCATGTCACAGCTTTTCATTCCTCTCTTCATGCTTTTACCCGGTCAGAGGTCTTGCTATGGTTCATAAATCTATTCAGTCCTTGTAAAGCTTGTCTATGAGTTGAACAGCAATCTGCCTTCAGTGGTTTGCCACTGCAATATGCATTGCCATGATGTCAGTGACACCAGAACTCACTTGGGACAAGAAAGAGAATCTGTCATTTAACCCTAGGGATGAAGTGAATACAGTTAAGATTAAGACACTTGCAACTCAAAGCCACAGTTTAATCTACAACCCTCTGCTGGGGTTATTCTTAAACTATGTGACTAGAATATCACTTTGAGAGTAAGAAAACTGACAGAGAATCTGGGTCAGATTTTGGCATTTCCAAGACTGCCATGTCATTAGGACTGCAGAAGAAACATGTAGGCAAGAATGCAAGCAAGTGGGGGTTATAAAAAGCTGGCTTGTCACTGCTGTAATAAATGGTTCTTTCTTAATCTTTTTGGTATGGGTCTATAGGTTGTTCTGTGTGAGGAAGAGAGAGAATCAAGCTGCTTTTCCACAGAAAACTGGAGCAGGTAGCCAGAAAGAGGTTTGCTATGCCAATTTGCTAGACCATGTTGCTGCAGGATGAGTCTAATTTTAAATCCAGGCAGTTTCAATTAATGTGGAAACTACTCAAGAATCACCTGGAGTTCTTGTTTAGGACTGTTTATGTTTCCCTACATGAAGTAGATGGCCCTTGTTCCAGGACAGGACTGACTGCTCAAAGTCTGTTGAAGGAATGTGAAGGAAGGTGATTTATGTAATGGAACAATCAAGTTCCATCTTATTTCTGTGGAGAGACAGGTTACATATCTCACAGCAGCACTGTCAAAAAGTGCACAGAGATCTTCAGGAGTAGTTATGGCACACTCAAGCAAGTTAGGCACAAGGGTAACATCCTGAGTAAGGTTGAATAAACATAACAGGTATTAGCCCCAAATGTGGTTTTGGTGATGTGATTCTGCCCTTTACTGGTATTGGAACAAAACCTGACTCTTTTTCACATGGGTCTCAGTTGATGAATGGATACTACAGATCTTTGAGTCCTGTAGGCTTCACACATTTAAGAACATCAATTAAGCAGGAGAGACAAGCCCAACATCCCTCTAAAAGTTCTCTCTCTAAAGATTATCTTTGGAGAATTATTTTGGAGTAATGTTGATATTCCCTGATGCATGAGGAAAGGTGATTTGGTAACAGCCTGTTACACATGGATGAGGCGAGGAGATGGCAAGGGATATGCCCAGATGGTCTGGCATCAAAAGCCACCAAATTTCCCAGCTGCAGCCTGTGCACACACTGCTTTCACCCACCCCTGCAGTATCCACACACACATACTCACCAGAGCTGTTCTTCTAGAGCATGGCAAGAAACCAGTAAAGGATATCTGGGGAGTCAAACTCTTGGAGGCTGTTGCAGAACTTGGGTTAGTTACACAGCTGCTTGGTTGAGAGGCCTTCCCCTGCTACTTGAAGTTCCAAACAGGATGTGAAGGCAGAGTTCTGGCTTGGTTTCTCTTGCTGTAGAGCAAATATTACCCTGGTGCAGAAAGTCCTGTACCACTGGGATCTAGGCTGGCAGTTCTCTACTGCAGACTTTTTTCAGTTCCTCCTCACAAAATAGACAAATTGGTATTCTTCTCTTCAAAGCTATTTGAGTCTCTGGGCACAAATATATGCAGACTTGAAATGCTTTTGAACTTGCACCCACAATGCTTCCCTGTCCTGGACCAGGTCACAAGCAATGCCCTTCTATTGCTCTTATTTTGCAAGCAGCTCAGTGTTACACACAAATGTAGATTTTTGAACATGGCAGAAGAAGACTAGCTTCCTTTGTGTCATCTACAGGCTTAGGAGTCCCCCTGTGTCAAATTTTTTATGCATATGTGGTGAGATAACCATGGTGGGCTGGTGAGGGGAGTCACTGGTCTGGATGGACAAGGGGTAGTGTTTGAGTAAGGGCAAGAATGGTATCCATAATGATTACAAGCCCTAATTTTGCATATAAAACAGGTTTTTCTTATCACAAGCTGGTGTGGAAAAAACAATGAGCTTTACTGCCTATTCACAACGTAAACAGTGCAGAAAATTAGGGCTGAGTGTTCAAATGTGAGTTTAAGACTGAACCAACAGAGGACCTGGACACCATCTAAACTGTCCTTACATTCTAAGTACTGCTGACTGTTCCATCAACCAGTTTTAACAAGATTATCTGAGAAGTTAGAACTCATGGAAAAACATCCCATGATTGATCACAGAATTAGACAAATTCATGGAGTGAAACTCTACAAAGGTTCCTAAACACAAAGAGACATCATCTATTGTAGGAAGTCCTAGGTCTAGAACTAAGAGAATTTACTAGAGAAGCAACAAAGACAGGTACAATTTTTACCCTTCCTCAACTCTCAGCTTGCAGGCTGCCATCATAGCTGAAACCCTGGGTGAAATGGAAGTTTGGTCTGAGCCATTACAGCTTTACTTCATTAATATAACCTCCATAGAAACAAACACATTCAGAAAAAAGAAAAACATACTGAAGAGATAAACTACTTATGCTCCTATGTAAGACATGTTCAGCCCTTGTTGACTTAAGAGAAATAAAAATTACTTTTATCTGTAGACGCTCCAGTTTAGGAGGAGGAAGTGAATTTCAGTCACAAGAAATCACTGAACTGACTGGGCAGTTTTGATATGTTCTTTTTTACAGAGCTGCACAAATTCCCAGTTACACAAAGAAGTGAAATACAAACTGGCATAATAAAAATAAAGTTGTTCTTTGTTTCAGTGACTACCAGGAATTGTACTGAAGACACATAACAGGTCAAACTTCTCACCAATGAACCCTTCCAGTGACCCTTCTGGATGCAATCCCTCTAGGGAATGATTAATTCAGACTCTCTATAGCTCACACTTGGACTTCCTTCTAGGAGAGATTAAGCTGCCACTGCTGAGAGATTATGCAAGGTTTTGCCAGTATAGAAAGAAAATGGATTACTGGTTTTGACAGTCTAATCTGAAGCCTAGAAATGCACTCCAGGTCAGCTCCAAACCGGAGTAGAATTAGAGGAAATATCTAAAACAAATGTAGTCTGCAACTGCCTGGTTCCAAACACTTAATAAATATAAGCAGGGTCACATTATACTGGTGTTTTTCTCTTTTTGGTATTTATGTTGGTGACGCATATGTGGCATTTAGACTACAAATGTTAATTTCTCTTCAATGGACAAATTAGATGACTAAGTAATCAGGTGTGTTTTACTGATGCTAGAGCTGAATCCTACTACAGTTGTCTACTAAAGCCCCGGATAATTTTAGTTTCACTCCCAAAGCTACAGACAAGTTCCTGTTCTCCTAAGATGAAGTCATACCTATTCATATATGAACAATCTTAATCTAAATGAGTTTAAATCCACAAAACCACTAAACCCAAAGGAACTGAAAACATTTGCATTTTAGAATATCAGCCCAGTTATTAAAAAGATAATTGCTGTCAACCTGATTCAAAATGTTGGCTCTAGACTTTACATTATTATTATAAACAAAATAGTACCAAACCATCCCTTATTTTATTACCCATTCCTTCTTACACCAAGTATTTGCTCTTAATTATTACACCTCTTGTTACACCAAGTATTTGTCCATATTTCTAAAAATAAGGAGGCATATGAATCTACTTATTTGTAGTCTGAAAATGCAATTATTTTGTTTGACAACACTTTCCTTCATATTTTCTGTTTGAACCTATTTTAATCAGTTGGCTGCACATTTCACTACTTGTCTGCACGCCTCTTAGCATTTACTGGAGTTCATTTATGGATATGAAAGTCTGAAATAACTTCTAAGACCACTCCATGGGTTATGCTGTTTGTTCTTTACTAGTTTTCCCTGGTTTTATGCTACTTTCCTGGTGAGAAGCTGCCCTAGCAAACTTAGACTCAAGAAAATCATTCTGGAATGGGGGACTGAATGAATTCAGGGCTGTTTTCTCTCATCTGCTCTTTGTGCCTCACAAATATGACATTTGCATGGGCAGGGAGAACAGTGTTTGAATTCTAACTTCTGTCAGGCTGAAATGTTCTGAGGAACAGTGACAATTAGGAAGACCTACAACATCTTTTAGGCTGCTCTAAGGCCCTGTGCTCTTCCAACCAGGAGTCATCTTGTAGAAATCCACCCAGATGCAGAAGAAGGAACAGCTACGAAAAACTGTCACTAACATTAGATGATTTGGGAGTTACTTCATGAAAATGTTTACTTTACAGAACACACAACTAATTTAAATGATTTAGCAGTAGTGGTATCCTACCCTTGCAGGCATCAGGTCAGTAGTAAGAGGGAATGTACAGCCTTTCCCAACAGTCATGTTCTGCTGTCCTCACTTCAGGTGCCCAAGCCCAGCCTAACCAAGCTCTCTTGTCTAGCTCTGCCAAACTGCACATTAGCAAGGCAGGAAGAGACTCACAGAAGAATTTCCAGAAGGACAAAAAACCCATCAGGTGTGTCAAATCTCTGACATTCAGAAACCATTTGGGGAAAGCAGCACACGCTGACTTAAGCACTAAAGTATGGATGCTTTAATTAATCCGGGGTGAATTTAATTGCTTTAGTTAAGTGGAAATCGGGTTAAAAATGATGCAGAGCATGCTGGGGTGTGTTAAAAACATGACATATGAGTTGGATGAATCGATAAATTAAAAGTGCACAGATGTTTTAATTAAACCTGGGAAACTTAACGAAGACCACTAGAGACTTTTAAGCCTATGATTAATTCAATTCATTTAAAATACCTGTAGAGATATGGGGATGCCTCCATTTTGGGAGGTAAGAAGTTCTCGATCAATAAGTACTTAAGCTGTTCCACAAAAAAAATGGCAGGATTTTTATAGAAGTGGCTGAACAGCATTTATTGCACAATGAATATTTACATTCTTCTGAACACTCAGCAAACTTTTGCCTTGGCAAAAATTTATCAAAAATATTTTTTCTCACAGCCTTCAGTGTGAGCCTATCCATCAAAAAGACAGCACTTACTGTTCCTGTATCTACTATTGTACAAAGCACCTACTTCCATTAGATGATTGCTTTGCCTAACAACTGTTACAAAAATCTATGTAAGAATTACAAACATGTCTTCCCACGCTATCTAGCACCAATTTCCAGAACCACAGCAAATTTTTCAAATGATCTCTATGAGTCTGGTCACTTGGTACAAGAAAATTTTGCTTGATGAATTGACCCTTATAATATTTTCAATAACAGTAACAATGCAGTCTGTAAGAATAGGGAAAATCAAAATTAAGCAAATGTCAGATACATTGGAACTATTTTAATGCTGGATTGACAGGACTGAAGCTCCATTACTGCTTTTGTGAAGATGAGCTTAGACAGACTCACTAAACATCAACAAAGATCTTAGTTCTCTAAAGATACTGGAGCACAGCAGGGGGAGAGAAAAAGATCACTGTGCTGTCTCACTAGAAAAGCCACAGCTGAACATAGAATGATTTTCAAGTGGAATAAAACAAACTAAACATTGGAGACACAGAGAAAAAAGGACATTTGAGTGCACTAGACACTTGATAAAGCTGTGCCAGGAGTCAAATGTCGGGAGGACTTTCTCCTGTCAGTACATTCTGGATACAACGCTTGGTCACAGCCTGTTTGTTTCCCCCTCCACAATTGCAGAAGCTCTGCAGCTCTCACTGCCCATGTTAAAGGGAAGCCTGTAGTTCTCTGTGCACTACACTAAAATGATTTGCAAACAGTGGATTGATTTGCAGCCAATCCAGTTTGCGTCCTCCCCATCTCCTGTATCATTAAAGAGCAGCACAGTTCAATCTCTTTTTCACATGCATCAGTGCATTCAAGGAAATGGAAGTTCCCCTGCTCTGGTCCTGGTTTACCAGAGAAGAATGTGACTGATCAGTTTGCCACATATTTTATGCCTTTGAAAAGAAAGGAAACAAACAAACAAACAAACAAACTCTTTCTGTGTGAACGAGTAACACAGAATCAGAGCTGTGAAATTCCTGCTTCTGATATAAGCAGTGAAGTCGATACAAGACCATGCAGAGAAAGAAGTTTTACTTTCTACCAACAGATGGAAACAAACAGATGTTGAAATCAGCTACTGTCATAGACAAGCATGTAGATCTTCATTTGTATCTTGATAACTTCATCACGAGAAAAACTGAGGAGGAAGGGAAAACTAAACTATTTCAGAGGTTTCAGTTGCTGTCTCAGTGGAAAGAACCAGTGAGAAATCAGAGATGATGCTCTAAGCTCTCAAAAAGCAGCAGTAAGGACAAACAACAAATACCAGAATTATCCTTCCAAACACGTGTTATGATTCATAACAGAGAAGCATTGACAGCATGAAATCACTTGTGCTTCTAGAAGAAGGAACAAAAAAGTAAGATATTTCTTCCAGTATTTTTGGTAAAATTTTACACCTTTCCCAATGAATGCTGTAAAAACTATTGCTTCTCTGGTAATGGTTTAACTCTGGCTAAACATCAGTGTAGTAGATGCAGGATTACACCCACAGGCTGCAACTTTAGGGTATTTAAAAACCTAAGCTGGTTTGGTCTCATTTTAGTTACTACTATTTGCCTTATTAAATTTACCAGAAAAGATTTAAATCATAATGTGTTGAACTTCTCAGTTCCACATTAGCTGAAGATATTTAAACACTTTTCTATATTGGAGTTAGAGACTTTTTTGTTTGTTTGAGAAAGTGAAGGGGGATGACAGAATTTAATCTCACCCAAATAGAAGCTAAATATAGAAAAATATCTAAATTACAGGTTGAAACCTAGATATAATGTAGGTATGAAAAAAGCCATGCATGCTGAAATATGAAGCTATGATTCAGGGCTGTTTCTGTTATTCAGGGATGGCAAATGTCTAAGGATCTTTTAAACCAGATGTATTTCTATGATGTGATTTATAATACTACTTAATCATAGTTGCTTCAATGACATTTACCATCAACACAAGGACTCCAGGATGATCCCAACACAACTGCAAAGGCAAACTCTTAGAACTTAATGAAATAAACAAACACCAGGACAAGTCCAGGGAGACAAAGCAACCTAAAAACAAAATGTAGATTGCAACACAATTAAATAAGCTAAGCAATTAAACACAAAAACAAATTACAAAGCACACAGCACAGTGAGCACAATTCAGCTCAGCAGAGTATAGTTAGAGCAGAGAGAATCCTGGCCACCAATGGAAATATTAGAAAGGAAAAAAGATTTGTGGCCTGCCAGAACCAAGCTGCACAATGGTTTGTGTCCTGCATGTATTTGTATGCATGTCCACTTCCCTGCTGCACTGGGAACCTTTTGAAATATTCTGCTTATTGGAATGCCATTGAAACAGAAAATATTTGTGCAAATAGATGTGTTTGTGCTGCACATATACAAGAAGAGAAGAAAGATAAAGCAAGTGAATAACTGATAATACAGCAGCCTTCAAAAGCAGCTGTGAGAGATCAAATTAATGTACCCAGTTTTTAATAAGTAGGAAAATATTATATAATACCGCTGAAGAAAAATCCATTAATAAGATTTTACTGTGTTTCCATGTGCTTTCAATCTTGGACATAAGCAAAGCAAACTTTCTTATCATATTAAGCCAATAAAATTTGGTTCCAGTTCAGCTGCAGAACTGCCCACGGCTCTGGTCTTTGGTCTCTAAATTTCTACATGCTGGGTAGTCAATGATCAGATAAAGATGCCTGAGTGTTCACTCAAATCAGAGATTCCTTATGTGTCCACTTTTTACCTCTCATGGTTTGTCCATCAGTGGCATTAGCAACTTCTCTCAGTTATTATCTTCTTCCTTCATTATTGATCTCCTCAGTATTCCCTATTTTTTTCTTAATCCTTTTAACTTTGTCTTTGGAATCTCCTCCTACAGAATAAGTCTGCCTTCTTAGCTGCACCTCTATACTACAAGCTCTTTGGGACATAATTTCAAGTTCACAGGCTGCAACTTGAATTTAGAGACATAGGAAAGGGCAGTGCAATCCACATGCACAAGTTTGGCTGTATGTTTACTGGCATTTTGATATAGAAAACAAATGCTAATTATGTTGCTACACTAGATGCAAGTATCAGGTTTATTTAACAGCATTAAGTGAATAGCTTTAAAAAATTTAAAGCATTTTTGTTGCCCTGTAGAGGCACAGTTATAACAAAAAAAAGGGAGGGTGTGCCTCTAAACAACAGGAGCATCCCCACTTGAAATGATTCAGGACTAGCTCTTTTATAGATAAATTCTTTATAACCTAAGTTCAAAGCTGGAATCAACAGAAGCCATAAAACCTTTAAGAAAAATGAGAAGTTAATATTTTGCATGTTGAAAGCTATATTTTTAAAGCCTGTTTTCTCAAATATTCCCAAAGCTAAAAACAGCTCCTGGGTCCTATTTCAACTTTGCAAATATTCTCTTACAAAGAATGCAAAGGATATGAAGCCCCAACTCCAGCCCAGGGCAGGCTGGGGAGTGATCTGAGTACTCTTCTGTCACCATCCTGTCACACACAGCACTGCTAATCCTCTCCTTTAATCTCTAATGTACTGCAGGGACAGGAACATACTTTTAAACAGCAACGAAATGTTAGGATGCTAAATGACTTGTCTTGTAACAGAAATTTAACAAGGTATCTGTTGTAGAATTCTGGAATCCAGGCTCTCCAGTCCCCTGTTCTTACTTCTAATCTCCCACAGAATTCATGAGGATTGATGAGGAAAGCTGCAGACTAGACATGAGGGCTCCTGTATTCTATTCCTTGGCACTACTGACTGTGTGCCTTGAGCCCCTTTTGGAGCCATGACCACTAACAATCTGAAAGAATTCAGCCTGTGACCCCATCAGTTCTTGGCTCCTGTTTAAATTGCCAATTAGAAAGAGCTGGAGTGATGGATTTTGCGTTGGCTCTACTTGTCTACCTGACACTGGATCAAACCTACTATCTCATTTCATGCAGGCAAGTAGCAGCTGATAGACAGCAATGGCTGTCAGTCATTGTCAAAATAGCTTTCATGTCCATTTATTTATTCTCTAATTATTTTAGGCAGAGTTAATGGCACAAACCCCTTTTTACAGTCTACTTCAGTTCTGTAAAACTAAGAAAAACGAGGGCAATCACTGTCCTGTGCAGAAAACTCACTTCAAGGCAACTGAGGACATGATTAGTTTGCCAGAAATGAAATGAGTCTGCTAATAAAATATGAGACTGGAAAAACAAGAAGAAAGTTTATAACAAAGGCTTTTTAAGGAACTGAGTCGGAGAGGTGGGAACTGCTGGAGAGGAACGTTGCCAAAGACAGCCTTGTCTGTTTAAGTATCTAAATGATGCTTCCACCCACTGTGAGGGAAGATTTGAGTGACAAGCCAGGGCTGGGCTGCTGCTGCAGCACGCACAGAAGTTGGCACACATACACACATAAACACACACAACCCAAAAACAAACCCACCCAGAAACAGATACAAAGAGAGAAGCTGAACATGCTGAATTTTGTCAACTGCAAGAAAAGATGTGAGATATGTGTGGGTGACAAGTCAGGAATGCAGTATTTCCAAAGAAAAGCATATTTTTTTTTTCTCCCAAGAGTATGATGTAAGTGATGAGACATGCTATGATTATGAGCATGTAAAATGCTTACCAATAAAGTTATTTCTTCTTTAATTTATCTTTTCTCTCTAACCCACTATTTCTCAGCCCTACCCTGCATTCTTGCTCTGTCACAGTGGATAATACCATCACTCTACCTACTATTAAGGTTCATAATCTAGATATTATTTTTTACTTGTTTTTTCCCCTCACATTCAGGCTTACAGAATTTTTTTTTCTGTATTGCATCTCTTGGTCAGAATTCTGCCTTGGCTTTCAGCAAATAAAATCTACATTAAATAAATGCCTTTTTCTACACATTGATAAATTCAGTCTTCTTCAGTCATGTTTATATGCAACAGTGCTGCAAAAATCATGTTGTTAATTTATAATCTAACCTTCAGCTGTGTGGCTCTTCTTTACCAGTCCAGATTCAGGTCTTTTCCTCCTATCACACATGCTCTAATGCCACTTATAGATCCCCTTCACCCCACACTGTTCACTGCTCAAATTCTGACTTTAATCTTTCAAGGACTTAAGTTGCTTTTAAGAGTCAAATTTTAAAACTTCTTTCTTTGAGCTGTTTCCTATGGTCAGTCTCCCCATTTGCCTTCCCTTATCCACAAAGATGTTATCTATTTGCCCCATTATCCCTCTTAAAGCTCTGTTTTACACAGGGCACCCCCAAACTGAGAACAGTCACACTGCTGGTGTGTTTTTAAACACTGCATAATAACTGTTTTTCCTTATACCTCTACATTAATTCCCTTTCAACTTGTATTGATCAGGTTAGTTCCTGGAGTCAGGCACTGCTTTTATTTATTTGTTTTGCATGTAAAGAACTACCCACAACAGATCAGCTTTAACAAATACTATTGCTCATGAAAATCTCTTCATAATACCACAAACCCAGCATTTTTCCTATTCTATTGTCCCTCTCCAGCTCTTTGCTCTGCAATCCAATCTAGTGTGAGTGTTAGCATGTTTAATCTGAACAACTTCACCTGTCTGATCTATAACTTGTTATTGCAGTGAGTCACCTGAACAGCACAAGGCACACATTCTATTTGTCTGTGCCACGGAAGACCCAAAGTGCTGCCTCACCTCTGTGAGGTCCCATCTCCTCTGTGCAGGACAGGCAAAGGAAAAAGGCTGTTCAGTATTCAACTTTCAAAGTGCGGGGGCCCTCTGTCTGCTTGAGCCATTTTTAGTTCCTAAAATTTCAAGCCAAGTTTTGAAGACAAACACTGCTTTCTTTACTGACATAGAGAAGAAATAAAAGCTCCTATACATTACCAGCATATGCTTGATACCATTAATTTGTGTGGGCCACGTGCTCTACACAGCAATGAACAAAGTACTTAAATATTCAGCAGGATGCACCCCAAAATTCATGTGTTCTCCATTGCAATCACTACCAGAACATCTTATGCCACTGAGAGCATTCTGGACATGGCATAAAGAGAACAGTTTCAAGCAGTGTATTCAACTGATGAAAAAACCATTACTTTATGCACTATTGTCCAAGCATTAAGCCTCCAAAAAACCTCAGAGTGAGAAGAGTCTCAAACAACTGAAATCAGAATAACAACTGAAAAAAAGCATGAGTTGCTTCTTCTAGCAATTATACCTTACTTACCTAATAATTGTGAGGTTTTTACATTTTTATACAGAATTAATAGCACACAAACACAACAAAGAAAATGGCAGTGGTAAGAACTCTTACTGTGGTGCAAACAGCAAATCCATTAAATTTCAAAAGAGAGAGACTACACTTTACAGCTTAGTAACTATTTCAAACTAAATAGATGTTGCAAAAGAAATAAAAAGAAATTTAAAAAAACCTACCCTTCTTTTTATACTTATTAAAGTGGCGCCGTCCTTTGCCAGTAAGCCAAAAACAAACAGAATGAAAATAAAATAATGAAAAACCCACACAAGGAGAACAGGAAAAGAAACCACGAATAACATAAATCTGATTAATTAGAGCTCTTAAAAATCAGATTAAAAAGTCAACCGATCAAACATTGCACAAATTTTTGGTTTTAAAAAATCCTAAAGCCTTCAATCCATTTAGATTAAAATATTTAACATGTTTCTCATTACATTGCATAATCAACTAAAAGTATCTGCTAAATGGCGACTTCATGGCAGTTGACATAAGCTACTTGAATCCGTTTTTGTCCTTCTCTTGCTAATCGGACACCATCTCTTAGCAGGCTATGCTCATCATGCCAATGTACAAATCCCATGTGATGGTACATTGTTCACCTTCTCAGATTAGCTAAAGATGCTTATGATGTAAATCCTAGTATTTCAAAATGCAAAATTAAAGGAGGCTCTGTGCACAGTTGCAAAACAGTCTGTGACAGTGTCTTTGGAAGTAGCTTTGTTAAAGGAGTGGAAGAGTTGCATTGCCCTTCAAATATCTCATGAGATGAAATGAAATTGTAGCCAACTCTGGGTCACTTCCAGGAACTCTACCCATTGTGTCACTGAACTCCACAAATGGTGAATGCAGGATGCCTGCTTGCAGCTTTCCACAAAATTTGAAAAAAAACAAACTATGATCAGACATCAACAGCAGGAACACTAAGGAAGAAAGACATCTTGATATAAATCAGTGGTTATGCCATAGGGGTTACAGAAAAATAGAGATGAATATAAAAAGGTGACAACACACCAAAATAAGATAATCATAGCTGCATGTCTGATTCTTTAAATGATCCTTGGCCATAGCATCACTTTTCATCAATAACTCCTACAGATAATTGTGGGCAGGAGATTACTCACAGTGCAGGTCAATTCACAGCAAATCTTCCACTGGCTTTAACTGTATACACTTGCTTTATCAGGACTCATCTCCACACACTGAATTATCCTCTGATTAGCAGATTTTCTTTTACTTTGTATGCCATATCTTATCCACATGAGATCAAAATGTACCAATACCTTCTCTGTATGTTAGATGAAATTCTTTAACCTTAATTAGGTTACACTCCAAATGGTTTCAGATGGAATCCTGCCTCAGCAAGGATGGAGTAAATCTGTTGATACTGGATACCTGAGACTAAGCTATTTCCATAGGTAATGATGAGAAATAACCCCCCCTCCCCAGTATTTGGCAGGAATGTTTCAGAGGGGGAAGTTTGTACCACTTCAATCAGGGTACGAAAGTACTACAGCCTGTGGGGTTGGGCCAGAAGTTCATCTCTTTCCAGTAATTTTCCTGGAGTTAATGATCTTCAGTCATGTCTGTGCTGTTTCCCATTGCTTCCCCTCATTTTTATCTTTTAAAACAACCTGGATGGAGTAGTACAGGGGTCCTCAAACTACGGCCCTCCCTCCCACCCCCCCCCCCCCCCCGGGGGGGGGGGGGGGGAGACCCCCGTGACACCGGGAGGGGATGTGAGACACCCCCCCGCACCTCGGGGGGTGGGGGGTGAGACCCTCGTGACACGGGGAGGGGACACCCCTGTCACACGGGGGGGTGAGAGACCCCCCTCACACCGGGGTAGCACAGGACACCACAGGGGAGGGTCCCCCTCATGTTCCGGGGGGAGACAGGACGGGGGGGGTGTCGAGAAGGAGGGAAGGGGACGGATGTGTTGGAGGAGCCGGGGGGGGGGCTCGGGGCCCCCCCAAATCCTCAGGGCCCCCTCTCAGAGCTTCTTGCGCTGCGGCCGCACCCGAGGGAAGAGCTGGGGAAGGAGGGGGAGGGTCAGGGGGAGGTGACTCCCCCAAAACCCCCCCAAAGACAGGGAGGGACTGTGGGACCCCCCCCCCGAGGGTCATGAATGCTCCTCCCAAGGTGTGGGTGCTGTGAGACCCCCCCCAAAGGACATGGGTGCTGTGGGACCCTCCGTCAGGACTGTGGGACACCCCCCAACGATGCGGGTGCTGTGGGACCCCCCTGGGGCTACAGAGTGGTTATCGGACCCCCCCCCAAAGGATGTCACTGCTGTGGGACCCCTCTGGGGCTGCAGGATAGCTGTGGGACCCCGCCCCTCATGCCCTGGGTGCTGTGGGACCCCCCCGTGGGGCTTTAGGGTGGCTGTGGGACCCCCCTGGATGCTGCGGGACCCTCTGGGGCTGCAGGGTGGCTGTGAGACCCCCCCTCTCATGCCCTGGGTGCCCGTGGGGCTTTAGGGTGGCTATGAGACATCCCCGCCTCACCCCAAAGTAGTTGCGGGGCACGTATCCCTCGTGGCCGTAGAGGGACCCCCACCACCAGTCGAGCTCCTCGGGGGGCTGCCGGCGCAGGACGGTCACGGGCTCCCCCTCCCGGAACGACAGCTCGTCCCCGAACTCGGCGCTGTAATCCCACAGCGCGTAGACCACCCCGCTGTTCAGCACCCCCATACCCTGCTCCACCTCTGCAGGGGACGGGGGGTCAGGGTGGGCACCCCTGAGCACCCACAGAGACCCCCAAACACCACAGAGACCCCCCAAACATCCACAGAGATCCCCAAACACCACAGAGACCCCCCAAACACCACAGAGACCCCCAAACACCCACAGAGATCCCCCAAACA
>JAWWLV010000030.1:4391363-4407469 GCA_035041135.1 Platyrinchus mystaceus
CACAAACTACGGCCCCCCCCCCCCCCCCCCCCCCCCCAGCAGTTGGGGGGTGTCATGGTTTAAGTTAAGTTAAAACTAAGTAGGAATTTTTCCCTTCCCCCTGCACATTGTGTGAAAGGGATGTTGGGTTTTCCTTGGGCAATTAGGTAACACAATGGGCTGGCTGGGCGAGACCGCATTCCAAGTTAAGGTCCTCAAGACTTTGTCTTTTGGGGGAGTTTGGCTGTTGCCGAAGCTGGGGGTGGGGGGGGTTAAGAAGTTCCTTTTTCACTTTTTTTTCCTCTCGTCTCCTGGGAGACGGGGGGAGGAGTTTTGGGCAGCAGCTGAAGGGACGGGGGAGTGCTCAATGGTGGCCAGGGGTGATGGAGCCTAGGTGGGAGCACCAGCTTTCTTTTCTTCTTTGGGAGAGAAACTGTTTCGGGAGAGTTGTTTTTTTTTTCCCCTCCCTCCTCCATTCCCGTTCCTTCTCCTCCTTGGCAGCAGTTCGTGTGCACATCAGAGGAGAGGGGAGTCTGCTCTGCACATCTCGACCAGAGGACTGAGGGGGTGGAAGAAGACGTCCATTTTCCAGCTTCTCCAGCACATCCGGGGAGACCTCACCCCCCTCCCCACCACACATGGGCATCTCCAGTGATCCAACAGCGCCCCTTGCTGGTTGGCACAGGACATTATAGTCCAGCCCCCGACAGTGTCTGAGGGACAGTGAACCAGCCCCCTGTTAAAAAAGTTTGAGGACCCCTAGAGTAGTACCTCTGCACTGCCTGCAAATAGTTTGCAGGTGACTCCTCCAATGATTCACTGCTGCTGGTCTCCTCGAGATCAGCCCTGTAACAGGGCATTCACTGCTATAAAGGATCATTCTTCCTATCTATCAAACTTGGGTTTCACCCAAAGTGAAGCTCTCAGACTGCTGTGTTGCTGCATGGACCAAGTTCTAAAAGCCATCTGAGAAGCTTGTTCATATTTTCCCCGTATTGCTTTATTTGAATCTTGCTTCAAATTGTTCTACAGTAGAAAAATGAGACATTGAAAGATGTGTTGCTAGGGAAATAATAATTTAAAAATTCCAATGGATAGAAAATCATTATACTTTCATACTTGTGACAGCTTAAATATAAATTTAATATTACTGTAAATGTACATTTAGCATGTGTCCATACATGTCATACACTGGAAAAGATGCAATGCTCTGTCTCATTATACTGTGTTTTACCAGGCATACATTCCCAGTTTTGATTTCTGTCTTCTGAAACTGCTCTCACATATAATCAGCAGTCAAGTGAGCAGAAAAATCTGTGGCCATGAGAACAGGCGTGGAAGTGTCTGTGAAATGGGTGAGGCACAGAGCCCTTGCACCCAGCTCAGCCACAGTTCTGGGCAGGGCTCACAGGGTAATGCTGAGCAGTTCTGTGCCTGTACAGAAATACAAGTGCTGTCAACACCCCCGTGTTGTCATTTTATGTAGCTTTCCAAGCTTCTTTGTTCTTTAGAAATACCATGATGTCTGACAAGAAAACAGTGGAATAGTTGAAAGAAGCCTCCAAGAAACCATTCCTGCTTTTGAGGCGAAAGAGACAACACAGAAAGGACAAAGCAGGAAGCAGACGGAATGCATTGAGGGGCAGGAGAAGCCTGACAGATACAGATACAGTTTGACACCCTAGAAAAAAACCCTATTTTATCTGTCACAGCCTGAACAAAGTATTTTCCAGCATTAACATAGCATACAGTGTCACACAGAGGTTGAGTACACAATGCAGGATTGCTCCACAACTCAAAATGCAAATGAGTTGATATAATGGCCATGTATGTGTGAAGGGTGGCAGTGAAGCACACAGTCACTGCATGCACACTTTCACAGGTTAACACCACAGAAATGCATACAGCTGTCAGTCTGTATTTATAGCACACATTATCACACCATTTACTTTGTGGGATACAGATATCTCCTCTCTGTATTTGCCAGCTGTCTTAATTTCTCAGTTAATCAAACAACATGCACGCTGCATTTGAAGCATTCTTTAAAATGAGCAGAGCAAGCACTGAACTAACAGCTTAGCTTTCCAAGGCCTTTGGGGTATCTATTTTTTTTTTCTTTTTTTTTGTACTGGGGCACCTTCAAGAGCCAAACATGGAGACACTAAATGGAAATTACTCCTTCCAGTACAACTGTAACAGCTACTCAAGGAGTATTCCATAGACAGGCACAAGTATGCTGGATGCTACGGCAGGGAGAGAGAGGTGGGGCACAAATAACTGTCCTCAGGACTGGAGCAGGAGTTTAAGAAGAAATGAGCAAATTTCTAAGGCCCTTCAGGTTATTTCAGGAAGCTTTCAAACACCAGGCATTCCCCTCTTCGAACTCTAACAACCCTATCCCCATGGAAAACAACTGTGAGCACAACATTGACAGTGTGCCTAAATCTCACACAAACCAAGAAGAAAGCAAATTGTAAAATGTTATGAGTGTCCTCAGAAACATCAGGGAATACAAACAAGCCATTGAATTTAGACAACATATGTGATACTGGCTGTATAACTGAAGAGCTCCTCCTTTTGCATCTTTTCCCTATGACAGCTATCCCAAACTCTCAGAAAAACTTAAACACATTCTACCAATCCACAGATGTCATTTAGATTTCTGCTTAATCCTTGATAGTAATGCATTTCCCAGTTTTAGTTGTCAAAATTTACAATTGACATTTAAGAAAAGGTTTATTTTAAGATTTTATCGAGTGATTTTCCTACAAGAGGAGAAGTTCCTTCGGTCAAAGAACAACTGTATGTGCAAGAAAGATGCTTTGTGCTAGAAGTAAGGCTTAGGCAAGCCAGAATATATACTACATACTGTCAATGAAGAGAATCAGTCTTTTGTTGCAGACCAGTTAATGATTATCAGAAAGCACTGATAATTTATCCACTTTTACAGAAAATAAACTTATTTTCTGCCATTTCTGCCTGCTACCGCTGCCACAAAAAAGCTGTAGCTATGCATGCCTAAAGGTAATGTGGAAGTACTTCCTCTTGATCCTATTTAACTTGAGATCTAAGGAAAAAAAAGCATATTGATCTATTTGAATCTAGCTTGGACCCATGCTAGCTAGCAGGCACTGCAGATCCTTACATCACAAACACACACTGTGGTTATTTGTAAATATAGGGAAAATGATACCTTTAGCACAGTCTGCTCCATGAAATCCTGGAAAGCAGTGGCAGACACCTGACACACACTCGCCATTCCCATGGCAATGACGTGGGCAGTCTTGCACTGAATCTGAAACACAAGAAACACAGGCAATCAGCCTACTCATATTTTGCCTAATTTTTCTTCAGTTTATTTTGCCTTCAATACTTAGAGGAACAACCCCTAATAATACGAACAACACAGGGTTTGGGTGAAGCAGAATGCACCAAATTTTGTGGCAGCATGAGTAAGTGTTGAGATCTATTGATATAACAAAGTCTCATGTTAAGTCTCTGGGCACCATTAGAACTCAAAGTCTTCTGATAGGGCTCAAGCCCTCTGTTCCAACAGATAGGTGGGACCTTTTAAGACCTTCAGAGCTATGATGGAATTTATATTAACGTAGCAAACATAACATTTCATCAGGAAAATCAACACTCTCCCTCCTGCAATGAGACTTTGCTCTGGCACAACCACTCTGCCATGGGACACTGATTATCCCAAGGACTGTATCTTCTTTGCCTTCTACAGACATTTAAAGCCTCATTAATTAAGCTGAAAAATCTGCTGAACATGACAAAAAGGAACTCTTTTCTTCTGGCAAATATACTTGATTCTGAAAAAAAAAAGGAATTAAAAAGGTGCAAGTAGCTCTGCAAGAGAATGAAGGAGAGTTCTGTAAAAACTGAGGACAAAGTTTAACAGAGTTTAACAGAGTGACTGACTGAAGTGATGACTTCAATAATATGAGCACAATAGGCACATCAGTCAGATAACATTTCAGCTGTACCAACACACTAATTTTCCACTATTTCTGTTATTATTTGGATAATACATACACTAATCTGCATGTACACAACATAGAAATAAAATTTCAATTTTGAAATTAATTCTTAAAATAATTTTAATTTGAAAGCTGCTGGATTTCAGTGGAACATATTTTCAACACCAAATTATTGGAGCAAAAATCTAACTGGAGAGTTGTTACTCTTCACTAATACTCCCTGTGGTCGTGGGACCTGTGCCTCCAAACTAAATGGCTTTGTCAGTCCCACACACCAAACCAATAGCATCTGTACAAGAAAAAAATAAAATTTGGATTTGGAACCAGCAGAACTATGCCAAGTATTTTTTTGTCAAATTAAACTTCAGAGGAGAAAACGACTCAAGTACAACTTTAAATCTAATTTCACAGTTGCAGGATACCAAATACAAAATGTCTAAAGCAAGTTCTCAAAGTGATGTCATTAGCTTGGCCTCCTGAAATGATTCATGTAAATAATGAAGAGAAAAATTGAAATTCAATGATTAAAGATATCAATTTATCTCATGAAGAGCTTGTTTATAGATTTATTCATTATTTTGCTTCATGGCACACAAAAGAGCATTCTTCTATGTATTCAAAATCATGGTAAATTTAGTATTGCCAGGGAGTTAACATAATATCTGTTATTCTTTCTCCTCTTCCACACCAGAGAGACGTTCAGCTGTTTCAGATCCTTTGATTATGAAGTGTCTGATATGGGTGTGTGTAGAACCACCTCTGAACTGGATAAAACACTGTACTTTTCTCTGGATTTCATTCCAATTACTGTCATTGCACTATCAAGTAGTCTACCTGACTATTAGAGCTTTGATGGTCTTGAAAGCTGTAGCCTAGACCAGGCAACTCTTTTAAGGGCAGCTTATAATATCCCAAGGCTTTCTAAGCACAAAAGGGGCATAACAAGATAAAAACACAAATGTTCTTGTTTTTGGAGAAGCAGAAAAAGCCTTCCATGGGCAAATATGCAAATCTCTCTCTCTCTCTCTCTCTC
This sequence comes from Platyrinchus mystaceus, assembly GCA_035041135.1. Lineage (NCBI taxonomy): Eukaryota > Metazoa > Chordata > Aves > Passeriformes > Tyrannidae > Platyrinchus > Platyrinchus mystaceus. The sequence goes on from JAWWLV010000030.1 coordinate 4,396,365, forward strand.
TCTCTCTATATATATATATATCTCAATATGTATAGCACCTTATAAGCTATGAAAAAGCAATAATTTCTTCATCTTAACTGAGGTTAACAGAAATAATTATGTTCATACTTAATGGCAGTACTGACTATCCACCTACACCCTTCTTGGGATTTAAGTCAACAAACTGAATTTTATACTAGTGTAAAAGGAAAAAACCTAATCTTCATGTTGTTAATCAGGCAAGGTTGGAAAATACCTCTGACTATTTAAAGTTTAAAAACTGGCTTGTACTTTTTGCAGCTTCTCTTTCCCTAAACTAACAGGAATTACAGATTTATACAATACAGTGCCATTTAATACTTCACCAGCCAGGGCAGAATATAAGATAGACTATCTCAGGAATTGTTATGCTCCTGTGAAAAGATAGTCAGCAAAGTTCATTAAGTGCTCCAAAGTTCAACAAATCTAATAAAGCCTGGAGAACTTAGACTCACTTTGATCTTCAACTAAATGTAACCCTGTTCTTCTAACAAAACTGCAGGCAACATGTTTAGCTCTTGATTCCACCATGTTGAGGAGATGACTCACTATTAGGTGAGTGGTAAGCTGTAAAACAGCACACAGCTAATTAACTGACTCAATTAATCTCTAGGGTGGCTGCAAACAATAACCTCATTTGCAGGTATCGTTTTCTTGAGCTGTCTTTTTACTCAGATTAAACAGCTCTCCTGTTGGATCCTATTCCACCTGGGTGTAAAAGAAGCTTCTTCAGAGAAGCAAATAAGAAGTATAAAAATGACAGATAAGGGAGAGGAATATTAACTGGGGAATGCTTCAAACCAGACTGAACTTATCTGAGCCTTGTTTTCCAAAACTAGACTCAAGATGTATGGAAATGCTAAAATCTAAAGAGGGAAAACAGCAATTAAAAATGTGATCTTTGTCAAGAGTAGTGTTGAGGGGAAAAAAAAGCGCAACATAACATAAGGACAAAGAGGCCAAACACTGAAGACTGCAAGAAAGTATTACAACTTTAAGTAAGGGAAGGTCTAAACAGAAAGGAAAAATGCTCAGCTGGTGGAAATACCTACCCAAAATGACTGTACTGAAAGAGACCACTTCCTTGTCCTTGCCATCATTGTAAAATGCCAGGTGCCACAAACCCACATCCAAGTATTGGACAAACACGGCCTCATTCTGAACAAGGGTCTGAATGCTCCGACGTTCCCGTGGGGACTCCACCACACTCCATTTCTCTTTGCCGTCCAAACGTTCCATGAAATCATACTGCAGGGTAAAAAAACAGGGGGAAAAAAAAGAACAAAAAAACCCCCAAAACAAATCCCCGAACAAACAGAGCTGAACACAGAATGATATTTCAGCTCAAAGTCTCCTCCACCTTGTTATAAAATGGTATTTCTGAAAGATATGTCAATGTGAAACTAACATTTACCAGTTGACCATGGAACACACATTCTGGGAATTACGCATCTTTCCTCTGTAAAGGTGATCAGAAAACACACAAATGGTACTGCTTAACAGGATGGTTTTTGAGAAAAAAATTGAAATCTATGATTTGACCCATTACTTTTAGGTTCCAGCTTTCAAAGCTGGAGATGTTCAACCTTGGAGATACACATCCTTTTCTAAGCAATCACCTACAACAAATTCTTGCTGCAACAGGAGCAGACATATGAGATGTATCTCCAGACATACCATTGAATGGAAGACCCCAGAATGTGGAACAGGAATAGCACAAACAGGAAATGTGTGTCTAACGTTGGTTAACTCAGCACCTGCTAAAAATACACTGCACAAGTTTTACATCACAGAGGAAAAGTTGCTTACCTGAGGTTGTTCGTGGAACAATCAGGGCCAAGTATGACACAATAACCAGAGGGAGCATGGAAAGGAATAAGACAAATCAAGTGGCTGAAGGAATTGGACTTATATTAAGGAAAACTGAGAATTTCTGGTTAGATGGTTTCCAAGTATGGTAGAATATTGCATTAATCTTTGGAAAAGGGATCAAACAGAGCAAGTGATTATTTAGAGTATAAGAGGGATGGCACCATTAATGGCATGGAACTAAAAAAAGAAAGAAAGAAATTTAAGATGAATGTCAGATAAGTTTCCCATCTATTAAGCTCAGTAAATAGCCTCCCAATGGAGATGCCACAATTAAACAGGACTGGAAGAAATATTGGTTAGTCTACAACAGGGAATAACTCTGCATAACAAAGCAGCTGGACTAGCTTTCCTAATAGGCTTTTTTCCTGTCTTTATTGTCTGTGATTCTGGAGCTCTCAAGCTGATGCTAATGCTCAACTGAGTGGCTCTCACAGTCCCTATCTAAGGGAAGCCCTTAAGAAACAACAAAAACAATATATCTAATCTTTTGATAGTTGTATAACAAGTCCCCTATGAAAACACATCTTGTTTTAGACACATTTATCTGTGTAGGAGTAGATAGAGATAGATAGACATGTCTAAAGAAAGATGTATGTGTTCAATAAAATACAGTAATAGTATGTGCTTGCTTGCCAGTAGCTTCATTACATTTCCTTCCGTTATCTCTAACACATACAGGCTGTGCTTGCAACAGCTATGAGAAAACATCCACCTTCCCTTGCTTTCTGTTTAAACAGAAAACTGTAATTTTGCATCCTAAACAGAATAAACATCCACAGAGGGCTGTCTTGTACACTGCATTCCACTCATTAACAGCGAGTCCTAGCAAATAATATACAATATGCAATAAAATAATGAAGATTCTCCCTTCTAGTGGAAGAGACTCAATGGATTTAACACTTTAGTGTCATGCCTCATATCTGCCTAAAACTGGGATATAAAAGCTCACCTTGGTAGTTGAAAATTTCTAAGTTATATACCAGCAATACACTCGGCCTTACAACAAAGGGATACACATGGAAGTACTATTGACTTCCCAGTAAACATGTGGATCTGACACCAATATGCAGCCACAAAGGAAATCCATGGCAGGGAGGAATTAGAGCCCAAACCTACTAATGCTAAAAGCTACCATCACAGTTAGTGCATTATCCACTATTTCCTATGCCTTTAAACATGGGACAATGCAAGAGAAGTGGAATTAAAAGTGTTACCAGACTGTTAATATCAGACTGCCATCCACTTGAGCCTTCTTTCACATGGGATTTTTACAGGGGAAGGTAAATCAGGCAAATTAGTATATTTAAGACAAAGCATACCAGAGATTTAGAGAATTCTGGCATGTCAGTAACTTTCAGAGGATCCAAGGTACCAAACCACACATCTCTATCTCCTAAATCAATGACATTTGGAAATACTGCTAAAACCCACTGTCTAACAGCCAGAGGTTAAGGACAGACTCATCACCTCCTTGGGAAATGCTATTACTCGGGCAACATCTTGGGAAAAAGAAATTGTGCTCTTCAGAACAATCATTCACGAAGGGTCAACTAAGGAAGCAGCAATAAAAGCTGACATTTCTCACTGGCAACACACTGTTCGTCTCTGCTTGTGCTGGCAGGTTCCTCTGCCTCCCCTCTGTTTGATGCTGATTCCACCTCAGAGAGTGGAGAAGGCTCAGCAGTTGGCCAGATCGAAGGGGAAGAGTGTTCAGCCTGAAACTGCTTGAAGTAGCTTTAGCTGCACAATCTCTTTTCACGATGACGGGGTGTGACCCAGTGAGAGCAGATCCCTTGGCATGACTCCCTGTAAGGCTATGATTTTAACTTTGGTACAGTTAAGGCTGGCACTGCCCCTCTTTAATCAAACTGTGAAAAATAATTTAATGCTCAGTCAAAAAATGACTAAACCTGAATAACTGAAGTATAAACCTGAATTGTGAAGTACCGGTGCAAACTGATACAGAATATAACTACATATTTTTATTCCTCTTTGGATTCCTCAGGACTGAGGGGGGGGGAAAAAAACAGATAATGATCTGCTGGTGGTTCTCTGGGTGTACTAATCTCAATGTGTCAGCAAGGACTAGGTATATATGCACTCCAAAATTGAAAATCCCTGACTGAAGGGTCACTGAGATGGCACTGTGAATTCATGACCTGATAAGATTTCTTCACACGGTTGGCTGAATCATCATTTTGCCTTTCCTGGCCCTGTTGATTTTCTGATTTACCACACTTGAGAGATTAATTACTTTTATATAATGTTGTGCTGAAGATATCAGTCTTGCTTTAAAGCTACTTATTGGCATATATGAATAGATTAGAAGACCCATCTAGGAAAAGAAGGCAAGTAGTTTCATGATCATTAAGAAGCAATTGTGGAATTCTTAATCTAACACACATAACACAACTGCTAGGGAAGAGATTGCTAAATCACATGAATTAGGGAATAGATGTGTCAAACCAAACTAAATCTCTGAAGTAATTTGGAAGTTTCAGTGACTTTTGCCTTTTTTTCCCTTTTTTAATGATCCTTTATATTTCATGGTTTCATAGCGAAAGTCACACAAAAATGGCAAAAACTGCTCAGGAACAACATGCAGCAGAAATCCCAAATGACTACATCATCAGAGTTCAATTTTGCAGCAGGGAGTACTTACTATGATTAAAGCTCCATATAAGCAAGTGACTTGCCAACCTACCTTGCTAAACAAATTCCAAATTCACACTCTCAGTGAGTTTGTTTATTTTTACTACCCAGCATATCGAAACCCTACTGCTTACTTTTATTTACAAACCTAAAATCTCATACTAAGTTCTTTCTGGGCAATTTGTTTTTTATAATGTCTCCATTCAGTGCTTTCAGTGCATTTTATTCATAGGCTAATAAGGACTTCCTTTTTCCAGTAACCATGGGGAGTCAGCAAAACGCTTTTGGAACTTTACATATGCAGTTGTGACTCCACTGCACAGGGCCATCCATCCAGCACAGATCCACTGAGCCCAGTTTCACAGACAGAGTGAACTTGTGAGCACTGCAATGCAGAGAGAGCTCACAGGGGTCAAGGCTGAAAATGCAGAGAGCCTGCATAATCTTCAGGGCCTTTCTTTCTTAGACTTGAAACTATTTTCATGCCTCCATAAGATGCCTGTTTGAAATTACAAATTGAAGAGAAAGATTTCTTAGAGCTCTTGCCTTAATAATGGATGGCATATCCAAATGGAGGGGGAGAGCATATTTGGCACTGTGGCTCTTATTTGCCTTTATGCCAAAGCCCTGCAGGATCTAAGCAGCCAAGAAAACATATGTCAGGAAAACTTGCTTGCAAAGTGCTTTAAAATTAGTTCTTCATAAAATCCAGTTGGTAATTATTAATTAAAATGCAGCCATGAAACATCTGATACCCTCAATGACAGCCAACCAGTTTGTTTTCGCATTGGGATGTGGCACAAGCTGACCAGGGCAGTGCAGCACAGCACACACAGACAGAAGGTGGTCAGAGCACCTGAATGTGTTTGAGCACTGGCTAAAAGCCAAGCTAACACTGAAGCTCCTCAGCTCTTCAAGTTGTTTCAAATAAAGCCATTTTCTCTTCTGAACGAAAACAGCTTTCATTTTGACATGAAAAATTTTGTAAGTATAACACACTCTGCTGGACATGAAAACAACACAGCTCCATGCACTGCCTTCTCCAGACATTCCAGTGATGTTCCTATAAGGTTACCTTATTTCATGAGTCATTTGGAACGTTCCACCAACATGTAGCAACCACGTAATTGCTGTAATCTCAGCAGAGTCACTTTGTGCATTATTTAATATTTACTGTTCATTTTCTATACATTATCAACTCTATTAATATGACTCTCTTCTACTAAATTCCTAATGATCATTCAAGCCTGCAATGTGCATTCTGTTATTTCTACACAGTACTGCACAGGCTGGGAGGATTTTGCTCCAAAGCACTGCATTCCTGTTTGCAGTCTGCTTGCCACTCAAAACTGCATTTTTACTGCTCCTCCAGAGCCCCACTCCCTGTGCACACGAGGCTGCATCCAGACAAGTTTACAGCTACATCAGTTTGACTGACTAAACCAGACATTTGGAATATTTGCTAAACAGTAATACTGAGAAGGTTAAATCTCAGCAGGGCTCTCAGACAGGAACTGCATCTTGTTGTCTCAGGTTAATCATGTACCTAATTTGCTGATTATTGACTTGCTCCCACAAAGGATTTTACTTGGCTTGACACATCAGCACTGATCAGTGATGAACTGTCAAGTGTAGCTGTTTCACTGCTTTAGAGCTCATGTCCCCAACCTACAGAAACAAGGATTTTAAATTTCAATTTTAAAATATCGCCTGGTGTCAACTTCAGACTATTTTCATTAATACAAAAGCTTTGTGCTCCCTTCTGTCAGAACAAGGCTTCTTTTCACTAACTCAGGTCTGCAACAGCTTGCCTTTTTTTTTTTCTAGATTTATTTCTCTTGGTAGCAGCTTGACTGAATTTTGATTGCTGGGCAAAAATGCCAAGGAATCTTCTGCTGTACCAACCCTGTTAACAAGCACCAGGACCCTGCATGAATGTGGGAAAGTTTATACTGGTTTGTACTGCAGATTTAGACCAGATGTACACTAGTTTATACTGCAGATTATACTAATGGATTTCAGTAACCCTACTTATAGAAGAGGTTTGGAACTTCATCTAAAGACTGGAAAGCAGCTTCTCTGAGGAGAAATCCAGCTCAGGAGGAAACACAGTTGGTATTTCTCATTATTTAATTTAACAGAAAGGTCATGAAATTTATATTCTATGGATGTGGAGCGAAAGAAAAAAAGAAAACTTTGCCTGATCACAGCCTTCTCAGATGAGAACATAATGAAACCTAGAACAAATACATCTGATCATATTGCAATATAAAGTTCACCTTGAATTAAAAAAAAAAATGTTTGTGACTACCAGTTACTTTCCACTGGATTCCTTATAAAAAATACAGGCATACTTCCACCATGTCTTAATCAAAAAATTATAATTAACCTGTATTTATAGCAAATCTTGATGATTGCTTTGGAGCTTTGGCTGCCCTAAGTAATTTTCATTTCATGATTTCTACTTTTGTTTGTTTTCCTCAACTAAATGGCCATTTTTTTCATGATAGAGTAGGGCAAGCGAGTGCCAAAATTCTGAATTAAATGAGACATGCTCAATGAATTATGCCATTACATTGCAACAGCTAAAGATCCACAGACATAATTTCACCCTCAAGACAACAGATTGAAGCATTACAGCCAAAACATTCTTGAGAAAGGCTCCCATCCTGGAATATATTCTCTGTGGGTATTTTTTGTGTGGCATGGATGTCTGAAAATGGTTTTAATTCACTCAATAGCCCTCTGCAATTTCCCCTATTTATCTAGTCTTTTTATCAAATTTTGGGATGCTGCATGGTAATGTCTAATTATCTGGAAAAGTGACCACATGCCCTCCCCTCCTTGGGTTGTGGGCTGCTGATCCTGATTCCCTACCGGTCAGATACATCCATTCAGCAACTCAAGGAACATTTTAAAAGAGCATACTATATAGTAAGTTGGTAAATTTTGAATAGCCAAAGCTCCTTCTTCACAAATTCTTAGAAGCAGAGGACATAAACCCATGTAAAACTCCTCGCTCCTTTCTTCCCAGCTCTGATCAAATATTTTTGTCCTCAGTTATTACTACAGGAAAGAACAAACGTCAAGGAACAAGAGGCAAGGCAGAATTCCATCAATTTGCCCGACATTGGGAAGCAAATCCAAAATTCAGAATGTAAGAGTAGTTTTCCCCAGAAAATTAAGTGGCTCCCTGTTTGTACCATGAGTTTGTGCATGCACATGGACACAGATCACCCAGGGCTGACATCTCTTTGCAGGCAGTATTACTTTCCCTACATGGCAATATGGAGCAATGCAATGATGTTAAAGCCTCTGGGCTTTTAGCTGGGATCAAGTATTTTAACCATTTATGCAACTGCAGTTTGCTTTGCCAAAAAATAATAATAAAAAAATAAATCAGGGCAAGGCATCTAGAAATGTTAAGTGAGGCTTTCCAAAAAGGAATCATGGAATCATTGCTTTTTGGACATCATATACTAAATAAAGCATTTAATTTTAGCTGAGAATTTCTGAATGAAGAACTAAATTGTAGTAGCAAGGATATACTAATTGTAGTAGCAAGTGTCCTTTTTCCAAAAGATGGTTGCTATTTCTGCTTCCCTTCCACTCAAAGGAATGGAGGCTCTTTCCTTTCAGTATGTGTAACTGCAAATATATTATTTCTCATACAGTTCTAATTTAAGTAAATGGGAATATTTCCATTCACATTAATGAATTTTCAATATAATAAAGAAATTCTCTCTGTAACAGAAAATATCGCTATACCTTCTTGTAGCAAAGAAATTAAACACCCACTGCACAGCCTGGAAGAAAAAGATACTTAATTTTAAAAGTACTTTACCTACAGCCCTTAGCTCGGTACTACAGGGTCACTCTAAAAACTTAGTGTTACTGAGTTCTCATCTCTGAGGTTTTGGTTAGAAATCAAGAAGAATTGGGTTTCCCAAGTGCAAGACTTGCCCCATGTCTGAGGCAGATGATATATCTACATACTGTCCTTGAAGGAAGAGGGGGTAAATGAAAGCTCTCAAACATATGGCCACTGTTTCATGTTCTCTAATGTGCCTGAGTGGCAGAGATGCCAAGATCTGTTCCATCTCCCAGTGATGCCACTCAAACTGCCTGTGGAGATTAAAACTTCTCTGAAGGTAGAAAATTCCATGTTAACACATCTGGCTGTGCAGGCACTCCCACTGTACACAGGGTTGTGATAATGGGAGCTTGACCAACACCACTCATCATTTTGACTGCTGCATAACTGGATGAGTTTATCCCAATCAGTGCTAGATTTTATCAGACATTTGAAACCCTGCTTCAATTGCAAGAACATCATTACTTAAAAAGATCACTTCTTTTATCAATGTATTGTTGAGGTATGTAACAATCTATAGAAATGTTAATATCAGGGTGTTCAGTCAAATATCACATATGAAGTAATTCACAGGAATCCCCAAACTTGAGTTCCATAAACTTCAACTTTAACACAGATGCTCTAGACTTTTTACATTTTGACATTTAAAGCCAACAAACACATCGATAAAGTACCTGGGCATGTGATGGTGGGAGTCCTCTTCTTATATAAACACCAAAAAGAGCATCCTTCCCTAAGGATATGTTGAACTTCAGGAACTGTGGCTGGCTGATATGGATCTGAGACCGCCAAAAAACTCCTGGGGGCACCTCCTGGGTGACCCTGTGTCCAACTTCTGTTTCTCCGCTATCTATGCTGCTATTCCTACTGACCCATGGTCCTATAAAATAAAAGCAAATATAAATCAAATGAGAGAGCTGCTTATAATACAGGTAAGTTTTATTCATTCAAGATGAACATCTGTGGCAATGACACCTCTTAAATCAAACTGTAACTTCTTTATTCTGATGCAATCTGCCTGCTGTTTCAATCAGAATGTAAGAATTTGGCCCTTATATTTGAAGCGAGAACTGCATGAACCTTTTTTCTTTTTTTTTTTTTTTTTTTTTTTGGTGGAACATCTGCAATCTTCTAGGCCCTCAAACCCTTCAAGTCTGCAATTGCTTCTTACTGATCAAATATAGTAACAGTAGAGAGTCAATCAAGCACATAAGAATCTCCCTGTGCTCTTTTCAACTGAGTCTTTTACACAACCAGAGTATAAAAAATTTACCAGAAAGGTGAACTGAAGCAGTAACTTCAATCTATATTAACTGATTGCAAATTTTTATTACCACTGTTTTATTCACCAAAGTAGGGCAATAAACTCCAGGTCACAGACAAAAGAGTGGATAGAAGAAATGAAATGCACAGAAAAGGGTTTAGAGGACAATTTCTGAACTCTAACATGCATCTTCTCTTTGAAAGAAACTCAGCACAACTCAATGCAGTGCCTTTTAAGTTCTCTCTGCCTGAAGCAGGGTCTATCTACAAGTCCTTCTCCCTCATGCTGTGGTTAGTTAAAATCCATCATTTGTTGGTTCTTCATCATGCATTATTGAAGACAAGATACAAGACCTTTCTGGTTGAGTGCTCTGGCTTCCAGCCCATGAAACAGTGAACCTTTAAAACGTTGTGCAAATCCCGTCTGAACGGGTTCTGAGGCTACACATATTTTAAACACAGAGTGTAATACATGGAATGAGTAGTGCTTTGATTCTGTGTTCTGTATTCCCAAACAACATGGCGAGAAATCCATTTAAAAATTCTTAAAAGAGACACTGTAAAGACCAGAAAAAGCACAGAAAATAACCGTAACAATCACAGAAATTTAAAGGCATCATTAATATCACTATTAAGATACACTGGATGGTAATGATACCTCTGACACAACCTGAGGGCGTTTGCAAAAAGCTCCATGTTTACTTGGTGCTTCTTTTTCCATGGTGCAATGCTATTTTCTATAACTAGCAATTTACTGTTGAAATATATTCCAGCACTGTATGAATGTAACAGGATGGCACAGAATAACATATAATTCCAGCAGGTAAGTACATAACAGCTTTTCTGTCTTGACTATCTTTAATTGAGAGAGCTGCAAAAGCACTGTTTCAATTATAGACTCCAAATTATCTATGTTAGCAGCACTTACACTTGTACATAATGAAACAGATATTATGTTGGCTGTGTTTTGAAATGGTAAAAGAATGCTCTGAATACCAACTGCTATACAGTTTTCGGCAACTTGTTTGTTTTTTCATTTTCTATGTTAATGGGTCTACAATAACATCACAGCACTAACAAAGAAAGAGAAAGGAGGAGATGCTGAAACAACAGGCTGCAAAGAAAGGAAAAATGGCTGAGAACGTCAAAGAATGTGCTTTTAGAGCCGTCCAAGAGCACAGATAGAAACCAGATTCAAACATGTACTGTTTCATAAAAACTACAGGATGTCATTTCTAATGGATTACTGCAACCGAGGATATCTCAAAGTTCCAATCTCAGTGCAGTTAAGCACCATCTCACTAGAATTTAAATGAGTCCTTACCCATATGGGCAGGAAAACCAGGCACGTAAAAAAAACGTGGCCAGTCTTCGCGAACGAAGATCTGGGAAAGGTCTTTTTACCTTTCAAGCCTGCGCAATGGAT